>BOSO01022705.1:253-21043 GCA_018403395.1 Gorsachius goisagi
GTTCTAGGGGGTCCGAGCCCCCTCCCCATGGTCAGTCGGCTCTGGGCCCGGGCGCATGCGCAGAGGACAGGTACGGCAAGACAAGAGGGCACACATTTGGGTGGGGTGGGACTCAATGGGCTGAAGCTGCCCCGCTCAGGTGCCGCGGTGATGAGGCCATTCCGGCGGGACAGGACTCAATGGGCTGCCTTGGTGAGTAAACTGCCCCGCTCAGGTGCCGTGGTGATTAAGCTTCTGTAGTTAAGCTTGCCTGCCACCAATGTTGAGACAAGTTTCTGGTCCCTTACAACTTGTGAAGAACACGCAAACCTGAAGAATATCGAGTTTCTTAAAAATAAATAGGACAATAATTAATAATAATGTATAATAATATAACCAACGAAACAAACCCACTTTCCTTTTTCCATAGTGGTAAGCCAAGGGGACAACAAGTTCCTGTTACCTTGTTTCCAGTGTTTTTTATTATAAGTCTTAAAAATGGGGTAACAATCTGTTGTTTGATTTTCTACTGCTCGTAATGAGAGAAGAGTGAGCCTACCATGTTGAACAAATTTCACGTTAGACAAATTTCTCTCCTATATGAACCAAATTATTAAACTATTTTGTAATGTTCTGAAAACTGTGATAAGTTATCCATGTGGTGATGTGCTTTTCTGATACAGGTAAAGATATCAAGCAGCTTGTATTGCATTGCAGTCCAATCTGCAGGTTACAAAAGAATATTTTCTGCCATAGATCTTGACAGGAGACAGTTGCTTTTTTGTGCAGCTTAAGAGAGAAATCATGGAACAAAGCTGCAATTTGCTTGGTTGTCTTGTTTCTATTTTAACCAAAGCCAGCAAACGCCAAACATGATGATGGGTGTACATGTGATGGGGTTTGTCTGTATATCAGCATATGTTTGCATGTGCCTAGGTTTTTGGGTTGGTTTTTTTTTTTCTGCTTGGTTTCTTTCTTTTGTTTTTATAAGGATAAAAATGAACCCTAAAGTAAAGCATCATCTTTGGTCCTAGGTGTAATTATGAGATCTTAACGCCATATATATTTGAACAATGAAAGGGAATGCAGTTTAACAGAAGCTGTCTGGTTTTCCATAAAGAGCTGGAACATCAGATATACTTATCTTGGTAGCACTGAATTCAGTCTGAATTACATTGCTCAGGTGCTGATTTATTACTCATTTGTCCCATGTAGTATAACCAATATTTTTCAAAAAGCTATGTGAGTAGTTTCAGTTTTATGTTTGTTTTGATTCAGAAATCCTAGTGAAATAGAACATGGCATGCATTCTAATGTATTATTTGTTTACATATGTTAGGTAAATATTGCATAGCACGTGGTAACAAAAATATGTTAAGTGGGTATTTTGTCACAACAAGACAGTTAAGCTAGACACATACGCTTTCTTTGGCTGCAGCTTTACAGAACCATCAATTAGGTTGAATATATTTGATAGAAGAACTTCCCCCCAAATTAGAAGAGGGTTGTTTTTTTTCTTTTTCAAAATTATAACAGTCGAGCCTACATTTGCCAGAAATGTACTTTTTTTCCTTCTCCCCCCCCCCCCCCTTTTTTTTTTTCCCCTCTCATCAGGGTATTATGTGTGGTAAGATAGTACTGAAAATTGAGGATGCTTCAGGACCTTGTTGACCATGGTCAGATCTGTAATGGGGAAGTCTGCTGAAGCACAGATGTTTTCATGTTTCTACTTCTAAAGTTAGAGAGGGTTTTATCTTGTGTGTACATATGTCTTGCTCGTTCTCAAAAAGGAGTGGCAGGATCAGTAGTATGGGCAATAAGCTTAGTTTCTTCTTCTGTGAATCTGAAAATGTCGGTGTAATCCAGGTACAGATAACCTTAATAACCACGTAGAGGGTTATAATTTTACTCAAAAGTAAAGTCATAATGAAGGTAAGTAATTTTCTTCTCCAGTTTAATTAGATGGCTAATTAAATTGGGAAAACTAGCTTGTCCTTTTTTAAATCCATAGTAATTTTGCTACAGTAAGTCTACTGTAGTGTAAAAGCCAGTTCTGTAAGCGCTGTGTATGGCCAAGCCTGCAGAGCGGTTTTCCTGCCGCAGAACACTTCCAATGTAACCTCTGCCGAAACCACCTTGGTACCTTCACGGGCAAGATTTGGCTAACACATTTCAGATCCTTACGCTTTCACAGCAATCTTTTCTGATAAGTCTGAGGGGAAAAAATACTTTGGGCTGAGCCAGGACGAGAGCAAAGCACAGCATATGAAAAATAATTTAATTGTGTCATTTTGCAAGTGCTGCCTCTTTCCCTCTGTGCTCTTTGCCTTCTTCCCTCAGCAGGTTCTTGCTATGTCAGTGGAGAAAAAAAAAATCCAAACAGTAACAATAGTAACAGTAATAACAGTAATAATAATAATAATAATTACTTAAAAACTAAAAAAAAATGGCAAGCCCCCCAAAACAAAGCCTAACCAAACCACACAGCAAAAATCAATTCTTGGCCTGTGAGGCTGGCGAGTTGCCTAGGGCCACTGCAGAGCGTGATGCTTCCCCACGTGGGTGTGGGGGAGCAGGCAGGGGTAGGTAGCCATGGGCAATGGGGGGAAGTAAGGGAACGGTTTGGGGACCAGGGGGCTCGGTTTGGGAACCAGGAGGCTCGAGCACTTTTTAGCCTATAGGTGAGCGCAGCGCTGCCTTTGATGCTGTGACCTGCGCTTGCTTAACCAGGGCGGCCGCAAACCTACCTGGGACTTGTAACTTGCCGCTGCACTATTGATTTGTGGGGAAACAAAAGGCTTTGTTTCCATTTAAGATTTGGGAGGTAGAGAAGCTTGTGCTAGCGCTGTTTCAAGGCTTTACTTTGCTTTAGGCAGGTTTCCACCGTTCATGTTCGGACAGGGAATTTGTAACAAATGCAAACTGCTGTAGGGCCTTTTTCCTTGGAAGTCTGCAGGAGGACACGGAAGAGGTAAATCTCGGACGGCGCCAAAGGCGCGAGCATCGGCAGAGCACAAGCTGCTGGAGCAGTCACCACCAGAAGGCAAAGGCGGGGAGGACGATGGAAAGTTGTCGCCTCAGCTGCAACTTCCCAGAGCCGGGACATCAGTTCACAGGCAGCAAATCTTTCCAGAGGCATCATTTAATGGGTGGTTAAATTGCCTCTGGAGCACTGATGGCCACGAGAAGTGAATGCATGAGTATTTCTAGGGAGAAATTATTTTTGGCAAAAATTGTTAGTGATTAGATATTTGCTTTCAGAAAACGTATGTCAACAGGAGAGTAGGATCTGCTTCTTTAAGAGTAGTTAGCGTGTTCAGTGTGTTTATTTGCCTAAAATACAAATGTGTGATTCATTTTTTTTTTTTAAATAGTGACAAAAAAATCAAGTATAGTTTTCATAAAAATGGAGAAACAGGTCGATTTCAAACCATATAAATTGGGAAGTTTAATAATTTGAATATTGTTTGGTAGAGTAGATTTATTCTAGAGCAAGCATGGGGCCAGACACTTCCTGCCTCCAGAGATAATGTAGGGGAGGTGTGCAGCTGCAAATGGAACTCGTCTGTGTAAAAGCCCTAGGCTGAAATGATGGTTTTTTTTCTAGCACGTCTCTGAAAGTGCTAGATGAAACTAAAGCTAAACATCTGAAAAATGATCCAAGAAAACTTACCAAGCTGGACTTCTTATTTTTCCATTGGTATCACTCATATAGTTTAAAATCAGATTAGTTTATTAAAGCAAATGACACAGTTTGTGTTTAATTTAAAATATGGCTTCGTTTGACTTGCTTCACTTTTATTAGTTCAATTACTGTAATTTTAAATGTAGTAAATTTTCATGGTGTACAAAGGAGCCTTATAGTAGATCTTAATTGCTTTTCTGAATTCTTTGGTTTCTTATAAATATTGTGATTCTAGCTGATAAGTAATTTTTACCTGTTATTTAATGTTGAGGTTTTTACAGGTGTTTCCTCCTCTAGTTCCACAGCAATGATATTTAAGATATAATTAAAGTTTACAATTTAGAGCTGTAGGAGCTGTTTTTTCTCTGCTCTAATATAGTTACAAAATGAAGTCGGCTGTGTAAAGAATAAGATTAAAATGTGGTTGCAAAACTGATACAGATTGCCTGCAGAAATATGCTAAGTATTCAGGAAAGAAAATTTCGTATGATTTTTCGTGTACAATATTTTCAAATAAATCATAAAGAAAGGGTGCTGAATGAGTCTAGAGGATGCTGTTCTGGTGTAAAATTTCTCAGGAAGAGATTGAAATTCTTCTGACCTTTTCCAGGGAGAATTTTCACACTCCCTATTTAAAATAAAGCTAGGATCTCTGGGTTTTATTAGTAAATCCAGATGTGGTTATTAGTGGGCTTTAATATGTTTTCACTTATCGTTGTTTCTTTTGCTAGCTAATGTACTTAAGCTTTGATTTTCATAGTATTAGGAAGATGTTTCAAGTGGCTGCCATCAAATGCAAGTTCCCACATAGCAGTGGGAATAGTATTTCCTATTTACTTACTTTTATTAACATGGCAGGTAGCAGTAATTAAAGGCAACTTTAAAGATGGTGGTTTAGTTTCTCTTTCAGGTTTTCTTTCCCAAGCCAATTAAAATGGAAAATACCCCCTCCCCTCCATCCCCCGATAGTGAGTTGCTGTGTTATCTCTTCCACCGTGATCGATGGTAGCTTCGTAGGCAGCATGAGACACCTCCCAAATCATGGAAGATTCAAATGTCTGGCAAATTTCTTCTACCTTGTCTTCCTTGTCATCACGTACCTAATTTGGAAATTCATCACTCATATTACAGCGTTCAGTATTTCAATTTTACAAATGTATCTTTGCTATTTGTCTCAAAGGAGTAATTTGTTCCTTCAGACCTGTTTCCTTACCTGTAAATGAGCTGTTGGTATTGTGCTGGTTGTAAGCTGTCTTTTCTAAGAATGATTGATATGGAGCCAGTATGCTACAGCTGGTGCAGACTAAGGGAAAACAGTGGTCCTGAAAACAAGTAACAGCAGCTCTGTTTGGACATGAATTGGTCTGTCTCTTCTGGTTAGCTGCAGCGTCCCAGGACGTGCATTTCCTGAAGTGAAGTGTAAACTGGTTTTCAGAACTGGTCCTTGATAGCTGATTTAGGTATTTTGTGCACCATTAAACTTTGTCAGGTCTTGCAGCCACGTATCCATCACTGAAATCAGCCCTTTAAGAGTGTTTGGTAGCATAGATTTGGTATCTATGTGAGTTGCTGCAGCAGCTCTAGGTTCTCAGAAAAGAGGATGAGGTCTGCTAAGTGAGCAAGATACTTCAAAGTTAAAGATGGTTTGCATGCGGTGTGTTAAAAGCGGTCTATAGGTACCTTCCCAGCGAAATCAAACCTGACAGCTTGGGTGTATGTAAATCCAAGTCAACAATAAATTGCCGTCGGAATAGCATACAACGTGACCGCTGACAGACAGGTACAGTCCTACAGTGGAACTGCAAGTTTGAGAAGTCCCCAGAGTCTGCTGTGCTAACTCTGTTCAGCCTCTCACGTTTGAATTTGTAATGCAGTCAGCAGTTCCAGTTTGCTTAGCATCACAGTGGAGACGGAGACGTGGTCCATGCTACACATCTCAGTCCATCAAAGGGCTCAAATACAGATGCAGGGAGCGCAATGCACAGCTGGAGAATAAAGGGGGTATTCATAATACTAAGGCAACCTGCATGCTAAAGATTTTTGATAGGCACGGTATTAACCTAGTGTGCATTTTCATACAGTAAACAATGAGAATTAATGAGACGTTTTACTTGACAATAACTTGATGAGTATATTTTGTATGTTCAGCTGCTGTATGGAACTGGCATCTGTGGAACAAAGCTAATATTGCCATATGTAGAGTCAGTCAGCAGCTCTGAGGCTTAACTGTTTTTTGATGTCTTCAATGGTTATTTCTAATACAAGAATTTAAAAAAAAAAAAAGTTCGAAGATATTTGCTTGTATTAATCTACTACTGTAATTTCCCCAGTTGTGAACATTGGAGACTAACTTAATTCACACTTAGCAGGTATATGCTTTAAACCACTGTGTAGTCTGGTATTCCTATGTGCCTTTGAACATACTCATGTTAAAAATAGTCTTATGGTTCAGATAGGGTTTTTCTGGGCTGTTTTCAGGATTAGCTGTCTTTATGAGTCAGGGCTGTATTGACTTGCTTCTATTTGGGACAAATCTACCTCAGCGGTGCCCTGTGCATTGTGGGTTTTGTTGTTCTCCTTGCTGAACGGCAATTTCTGGAGAAAACTGAAAAATTCTCACAAGGCTGCAATTGCCATCTTTCATCTTAAAATCACTTCCACCAGAAAGAAAAGATCATTACTCCCAGGGTGTAGTTAGAGGTGGTGTCCTATCATGTCATTGGAGTTCAGATTATTTTCACTTACTCAAGAGGCCAAGGCAGAAAGGATCCGAGATGACTGGTGCTAAACTTAGCTCATCGAAGCTGTGAAGGTTTTACAGTTTGTCTGCCAAAGAGGCAGCTGAACTATAGCGAAAAAGCAATTACTTTTCTCAAGATAAAAGAACCTTTTGATAGAGATGTGATTTTTTCAGTATGTTTAATCCAACTTCCTAAATTAATGCGAAACATAACAGTAAAAAGGTTCTGTATCTGTCCACATAACTACACTTGTTAGACATGTAATTTCTTCTTCCACCTCTGATTTCTGAAGGGCAAGGCCATGCTGGCAGATTCTGCATTGTGTAGATAGTGGTGAGCACGTAAGTAGACCCTATTATGATAAATGGTGTGGACTGGTTTATATTTAGTTGTTCATAAGCACCTGCTATTGAATAGTTCTTTATCTGGGTATTCTCATTTCAAAATATCGTATTTCTGTGCACTCTTAACTACTGGTTCTGCAAGAATGCCCTCACCTTGGACTTGTTCATGAACAGCTGTACTGAGTAACTGCATGTAGACAAGCCTGTAATCTTTCCTGATGAGTATAAATACATATTTATCCAAGTAGCTGAAGCTGTTAACAGATGGCAGATGGAAGTAAAAACATATTGTGTGCACTGCTCCTTCTTTCTGCATTCTTCCCTCCTCCTCTATTTGGGGAAACGGGAAAGAGAATTATCATGTGTTCTTGAAAAGTGGATGCAACCGCTCTGCCAATGAGCTTTCAAACACTCTGCTTCCAACAAAGAGTTTTAATGTTCTCATGCCTTTGCAGAGTCGAAAAATGTTAAGTAACAGTTCTGAGAAAAACATCATAGCGACTCCTTGTCATCTATTTAGAGCAGAATATAGATATTTGCAAGACAGAATGTCAGTCAGGATTTGAAGGGTTTTTTTTTTTGTCCATTTGAATAGAGAAGTACTTCTGCTGATGTTATGAAGATCTTAAATTACTTAACTTGCTGTGCAGAACAGTGATTTTTAAACAATTTTGAGGGAGTTACGGAATCTTGAACCCCTAATTATTTTTGTAAGAAGATGAGAGAAAACCTTCCTTCCTTGAAGCATATTGAGCAATTCACCTCCTCCTTAGTTACTCTGCCTGAAGGGTCATTTTTCTGTACATTGCAGCAATTGAATGAAATCCTCTATAATTTTGTAAGTTTGCTTGCTTTTTTTTTTTTTAAAAAAAAAAAAATTCCTTCTCGGCAAAGAACTAGGGAAATTGTTTTTGTTTTCAAAGTATATCTAAGGCCGTTGGTCATTTGGAAGTATAAGTGCTTCTTCTTTTGATGCGAAATATTTGGGACGGTAATTTGAAAGAATGAATACTTCTGATGTTTATTGCCATCTCGTTAAGTTAGTGCGAGCTGCAGTTACTCTTAAGCAATTTGCTTAGGGTTAGCTGTCAGAGGTGAGGTTTGGGACCCCCGTGGCTTCCATGTAGTTTTTATTTTTCTATTTCACTGGGGATTCATTTGCTTTTCCTGAAGTGTTTCAGTTTTATATTACCTTATTATTCTCTCCCCATGATAACTCTTTTTTTCATTTGAAGTTAGGGTTAACAGTGAGGTTAGTATACGATACTGAATAAAAATGGTAGGAAACACCCAGTGATTTGTCTGCTCAGCTTCCTGCCTGAATTACAGCACATCTTCAGAGAAGTAACTCTTTATTTTTTTACATTGGAAGACTTCGTTCACCCACTTTGCTCATCTAAAGAGCAGGAAACCTTGTGGGTAGAGGATCTACAGGGGAGCAATACAGACAGATTAAAACTGTCAGAAGACTGACGTTTGGAAATTCCAGGAACTGCAGTTTGAACTGGAGACAATAAAATACCTTCACTTACTGAAGGAGTAGGAACACCCTTGGGGCACGGTTGTAAAATGAGGCAGACAAGCCTGCCTGCAGTTTCATTCGAGTTTGAACGTGTTCCCCTCCCACCATCCCTGGTGCGGGTCAGCCAGAACCTCCTTGGCCCCAGACAGCTTCCCAGTGTTTAGTAGGGGAAATACTTCTGGGTCACAGCAAAGTATGAAGCTGCTTTGTCTGTGACTTCAATTTTGTTGTCACCCTGAAAAGGTGAACTTGGTTCTGATTTATTTAACGTAGTTGGTTCCTTCAGGTATAGACCGGTATTGTGTGAGTATTGGAAGAAGGCAGGTCTGGAGGAGAGGCGAGGGTGCTTTTGCCAGCCCCAGCGCCCCAGGAGGATCTCTCGAGGCTGTGCAAAGGCCACTGCTCTGAAAGCTTTGGGACTCGTTGGACCAACCAGCTGGTTTAACCCATTAGCCTGGCAAAAAACCCTAACGCTGCAATAAAAGTCAGTAGAGCAGTGTTGCCTTGGCTTCTGGAAGGATCTGATGAGCTTTGATGCTGGCAGAAGGTGGGACGTGGAGAAGCAGGAACAGTGAGATTAAGAGGGAAACTTGCCCTTGCTGATGGGAAAGTGCTAATAGGGTCAGCTGCTTGTTAAAATGTTGCCTAAGCTATTGAAATTTCAGGAAAGTAATTTTTTTTTGTCTTTGAAGTTTGTGTGTTATAATTTATTTAGCCCATTTCAAACATTTGCTTCTACCTATCTGTGAATCCTGAGTGTTTCTTGACATGATCAAAAGCTGAAAATTACAAATGGTTGCAATTCAGACAGACATTTGTTTAAAACCCAAATATATGAAGGATCTGAAAATAACCCTATGAATAGTGTCTATATTGTCTAGTACTTCTTTATGGTGGTTTTGGAACAAGTAGGGATGTGTTCTTGGAGTTCTGAAAGAAAACAAAATGCTATTTCATGGGTTTATATATTAAAACCTGAGCATTCTGTGTTAACTTTAAAAAAAGAGTCACTTGTCATGTGTGCTGTGTCACAGAGATCCCTTTAATTAACCAGTGTCAGTCACTGTTTACCTTAGAATGATCACTTTCAAAACCTTGCTCACTGTTTAAATGGGCTTCCTGATGCAGTTTGACTGGTTACTCTCTCTCAAAAAAAAATTAAATCTGCCAGGTTAAATTGATACCAAATTGTATATTGGTCTGGAAAAATAATTTTTGCTGTATGTCATATCATTGTTTCTAAACATAGTCTTCACTTTCCACTTTGACGCTCAAATTGTTATCATTCAGAGTTAATATTACCCTCTACTCTAATAGTAACCAGTACTATCCAAAGATGGTTATTTTAAAAAAATATTTAGTTATTTAAATTATTTTGAAAACCTAAAAACCTTTAAAAGCATTTCAAGTAGCACCTACATGTAGTAAAGATGGGATAGCTGATATGGAATAAGTGATAATTAATAGTTTCTTCTGTAAGTTTTCAAAAGACAGCTTTAAATATGTTTTTCATATTAGAATGTAAAGAGAGACAACTCCCAGTGATGAAGCCAATTTGTTACATACGGGGAAATTGCATTCCTATTCTTTGAAGAACACACTCAAGATTGAAACCTGGAGTTTTGCACTAGACAGCTCTTTTGTCTTGCTTGTGGTAGATGAGATGTCAAGTCCATAGTTCGGTTTAAGCTTCACTTCTGATTCAAGGAATGTTAGAGAATAAAACAGCATAACAGCAGCTTCTCTTGGGACCTTTCAGTTAAGTTAATTATTATTAGCTACAGTATCTAATGACCTTTTATCATTGTGGCCTGCTATGATACCTTCTCCAGTGCACAGCAGTTTTTATTTTGCTTCCAACCATATTAATTATAATAATCTTTGTCATAGCAACAAAGTCTTACAATGTTTGGTTGCTAAGGGTTTTGTTAAAATGAAGATAAAGTACACTTAATTGGGGAATATTTTTTTTTGTTAAAATGAAGGAAAAGTATACTTAATTAGAGATTTTTTTTTTTGTAATTGTGCGACTTTACATGAAAGTGTTTTTTTTCCCTGACTCTTCTGACAGGCTCAGAATCTTCTATTCTGCTGAATCTGTAGGTTTACTTCTACTTTTTATTTCATTTAGTAAAGTTTTTGTAAAGGGTAAGATATGCAGAAGAGGAAAAAAATTAAACTCTTTAAGAAACGTTCTGGTAATATTCTGTCTGTCCTTATGGAGGTACCAGAAGACTCTTTTGCTCCTCAGCAAATAATTTGCTGAAGGAGTGTAACTGGGTGCCGGGGTTCCTGTTTGTAGGGCAGCATCAGGCTCTGAAAACATTGAGTCAGCGCCGTAAAAGCATTAAAATCGTGGTGGTTTGTTTTGTGTGGGGTTTTTTTTGTTTGGTTGGTTGGGTTTTTTTGTTTTTTCTTTTTTTGTTTTCAGAGAAGCCCCCTCAAAAAGTGAAAGACATTGTGAACCTGATTAGGAGAAATATTATCCTAGGACTGTATTTCCAGCCTGGCCAGGATGGTTACTGTTAAGGGGATATAATAAACCAGTAATACTGGTTGGTGGGTAAATACTAAGGTGGAATGTAGAGAGTACGGTTTTACTTCTATGAATGGTGATTCCCTCAGGTAACTGGTTGGGAAACCTATCAAAGAGAAATCTCTGTCTACTAGAGGAAAACTCAAACTATGATTATCTCTATAGTTATTCCATAGGAGTGATCCCGTTGCATTCCATAGGAGCCGTCACAGGAATGATACCTTTCTACAACAAAACAAAAAATACATTGAAAGGAGCAGCCATCCTGGTCGTGCCCCCTCCACACTTCTTGCCTGCCCACCCCCAGGCTACTCGCTGGTGGGGAAGCATGAGGAACAGAGACAGCCTTGCTGCTGTGCAAGCACTGCTCAGCAATAGATAAAACATCCCTGGGTTATCAACACTGGTTTGGTTACAAATCCAAAATGCAGCACCGTATGAGCTGCTATGAAGAAAATTAGCTCCATCCTCACCAATGCCAGTACAGATAGCTAAGACATGAATTAAGTGTACATAAAAGGACTATACCAAAATCTTCATCCATATTATGGAACTAAGTTATTCCTCATGGATCCTTGAGCTCCTTGAAAAGGATCATGTGAGGAAACATGTAAGGATGATTCATTTGATATTTTCAGAGATTTGACATGAAAAGTTTTGCCTAAGGTTCTTTGCCAAAGCTTAAATTTGCTTGTGAAATATGTCAAAAAGACAACTGACCTGGTAATTCCAGTTGCCTATAAAATAGGAAACTATGGGTGGGAGTAAAATTTGTAGGTTGGGGAGGTGAGAGAAAAGCTGATACTGGAGTTTTGAAAAAATGTCTTCTGGAAGCCATGCAGTTCAGCATCTTCACAAATGAATTGGAAAATGGATGGTTAAGCGAGTAGTAATCTTTTTCAGGTCATTCAAAATAATTTTGGATAGTCAAATCTAAAATTGTCTATGAAGGTATGCAAAAGACTCTCTTCCAGGACAAGTGAACCACAGAAATATAGGAATAAAAATATTACAGAATAAGTGATGGGTTTGAGGGGGAATTACAACTAATATTTTGTATCTCATGATGATCGTGGATGATGGCAAAGAAACTGTTGCCAGGAGGAAGGAGATATTGGAGTCATAGAGGATAGTTCTGTGAAATCTCATTGTTCAAAAAAGTAATTGTAAAGAGAAATAGAATATTAGGAATTTCTAAGAGAGGAATAATACATAAAGAATGAAGCAGAAAGCGTTATGGGAATAGTTCTAATAGCATCAGGTTTTGACTATTCTGAAACGGTGCCTGCCATACAGGTATGTAAATTGTATTTTTTAAAAAAAAATGCAACAAGCTGAACAAAGGAAAACAACTCCCCTAACTTTCATGATAAGAAAAGATCCTTAAAGAGCAGAAAATATGGTGATTATGTGGCATTTCATGAAATGTATATGCCTTAATAATTGGAGAAAAGAGTATTTTCTTACTGTTTATGGTATGTCAGGCAAACTCTCCTACAAATACTTTTTTGGTATAGTAGTATAAAATATAGAATGATTCCATTCAAGTTGGGGGTTTTTTTGTCTGTTTTTTATTTGATGACTTTAACAACAGTTGATTGACTCATAGGTTTATGAATAAATGTAATGTTCATCAAAGTGTGAAGAGCAATATTAGAATTATATTTCATTTTGGAATTCACATTTTGACCATGAAAATTATATTTTGGGTCAAAATACAAGATTTTTGGAGCTTCTGCTTTGGAAAGTACGCAATAGGATACCAGTGCCATAGGTATTCAGGTTGTACAAATGAGAATAGTTTAGTGTACTTTTTTGGTTTTAAGCTGTGTAGGGGAAAGGCGAAGTCATCTACTCTCAACCTATTCAACTTTCAGATACTTCAGAATAAGTTCTAATCTAAAGGGGTCTTCAGATGTCAAGTGCTATCCATGTCGTGCTGAGTGTCATCCTCTCTTCCTAACTTTTCTTTAGTACATGGAAGATGTCGTCTTGAGGACTATAGTTTTTGGTCTTCTGTTCTAACCATCTTTGACCCTGAAAGGGAAAGCAATGAAATGGTGCCTCCCGTCACTTAGTGTACCATAAATAATTGTACTGAGAAGGGAAAAGATGTATAGATATCATCAACTTTTCTCACTCTCATATTTTGACAGCATTTTCTGGCTAAGGAAACATAATCTCATTAGCTAGAAGATGGAAACTACTGAACTGCTGCTTAAAAGGGCAAACATTATTTGAAAATTAATAGAGCTTGAGATCTCTCCTCCTAATAATCAGAAACCTCTGGATGACAGGCTTCCTTTTTCTTGTGTGTATCTGAATGATTCAGTTGTAGACTTGTTACATTCATGCCAACTTTTGTATGTGCAACTTTATTAGTTTCCCAGTCTGCCGTTTGCACAACATCCTGACCGTATGGATGCAGTACTCCTGGACATATTTCGCAACCACAGCTAGTCCTGTAAAAGCAAGAGCCAACTCTCAACACCTGGACAAAGCCAGCTGCTCTTACCTGCAGAGGAAGGACTCAGAGCTTTCAAGGAAGGAGGAATGAATGAGTTGCTCACTTGGATGATGGAGTGGAAAATAGACAGGCATGAGGAACATAATGAAGGCAAAAAGAATTTCTTTATATCTGGAATGTACAAAATTGAAGAGGTGTAAAGCACTAGCTGTCTCCTAAAAAGTAGTAGTTTAGAACAAATATGTTTGAATTGAGCGCTGTACGAGATTGCAGAGGCGAAGTGGTGTGTGATCTTCGTGGGTGGGCTAAAATGGAAATGCTAGGCAGTGCTCTTTGCAGTCATTCACATGTGATGGCCCTTTGATTTGTATAAAATAGATTTATATTTTATTGATTCATAGCTGGCATGTTGTTGTGGCAGCAAGCAGCTTATTTACAAAGTGAAAATATGTAACATAAATGAAAGTGAATCTTCTTTTGATTTCAGAATTGCGAGCATTTCAGAAATGTGAGCAGCCTGATATTGCAAAATAAAGACTGAAACAAACAAAATGATCCCAGTAAAATAAACACTAATTTGTTTGCTTGCAGTATATTCTGGAGCGTACACATTGGACCTTCTTAGATAAGCAGGAATAATTCTGGGCAGGTGGTACTTCAGACAGGTTATGAACTATTCTTTAAAGAATACGATTCTGAGATTTAAAACCAAGAGCAAAACCAGCAACTGAACAGACTCCAGTCACTTCAACTGATAATCTGGTCATTAATATGCAAATGTATATTTATAGCACTGTGAGAACTATATCACTTCTAGGTAAATGTTACCAGATAAAATAATTGCTCTCTTAGATACAGGCCTTGTGAATTCTTTTATGTTAAAAATACTCTTTTATTTTCAAGAATAATTATATGCTTCTGGTAACATAGGTGATTTGGTGCATCAAGCATGGATTTCTTTAAAGATTTTCACTTGGGCTCTACTTTTGAAAGTCTCTACATCAATGTGATTGCTTTTAATTTTTCATCTTTTCTAGATTTTTTTTTTGAAAATATCTTTGTAGTGATTATTGTGAAGTTCTGGAAATCTTTTCAGACTATACAATTTTACTCATAGTAGTCCCTAATCCAATAACTCTGGCAGTTCGGTTTTCATTTTAAATGGGAGAAATTTGGCACTTCTTGGATTCTTTGCTGCTATAGTAACGCCAACTCACCACTTCTTCTTTATCCTGGTTTTATTTTTTTTTTAACCTGTATATAAGAGAGTTTTAAAAAATCAGTATTAAGTTAGTGCCACAACTAAGTTTAGTACATTTACCTCAAATTGGCAGAATGTGCTAGATCTAGGCTAAGAAAGTGTATTTCCTTGCCTGTATTTGCCCTGCTTATGTTTGAAACAGATTGAAATTTTAAGAACTGCTCATTTGTCATAACAAGACTTAAGTGCATTCCTAACGATTTTTATATATATGTGTGTATGTATGTGAGATAATAGTTTTCTTTAATACGTGTGTTAAATCATCTCACTTTCTTTTTTTTTTGACTTCAGGTGCAATAGTCAAGGAGATGAATCAGTCTTTGTGCAACTTGTAATTCAGATCTAGAATGATTTAGGATTAGTAAAGGAGCAAGGAAGGCTTCATGGTCCAGAATACAACGAATCTCATGCCTCCAAGTACAAATCACGTACGTTCCCCATGTCTGTGGGCAAAGCAGAGAACCTGGTCTTTTAGCCAGCCCTGCCCCTCCATTGGCAGCAGCGTACCAGGCTGCATTTTCAAGCCTTAGCCTGGGAAACTGGTCACTATCTGGCTGAGGAATTCAGAGTTCAGACCTGTCTTAAAAAGCATCATCATGTTTGGTGAATGTGAGCAAGGAAAATAAATGCAAAATGGGAAAAAGTAGAAAAGATAAGTGAAAGCTCCTGTAGGTACACAGATGTGTAGTTCAGGAAGGTAGGACTAGGAAACAAAGTGGTGATGGTTGCAAATCTATCCAGGACAGAGGGTCATATGATTTGACTGTAAATGGAAGTTTTGAACAAGTAGCACTGAGAAAGAAGTGGAGAATGTGGTCATCCTTGTGTCATGTCAACAGGTGATGCACAACAGGCGGTGTAGGACAGAGGTAAAAATTGCTTCAAATCCTTTGAGACTTTGCTGTAGTTGTACAAGTTTGTTATGCTTAGCAAGATGCTTTTGTTAACAGCACAGCGAGATTGCCAAGAAACGCTTGCCCACTGTTCAGACATACTGTGTGCACGTGGCTTTTTGTTGTGCATATGTTTTATTTTGTCTTTTAGAAGTGGATTAAGGGCTTTGTTCTTGGAGAACTATGTAATTGCTGGATTTGCTGAAGTCACTTAGTGAATTGGTCGCTCAGTCATTTAGAAATTTGCCCAGTAAACACTGAAGACTTTTTATTTCAGTGGAGTATTTAGCAACATGTGTCTTTGAAAAGTGACTTTAAGGTAAATTGGTCTTACTGGTTAGACCAGACAAAGCAAACGCTTTGCTGGCAAGGACAACCACAAATGATGAACTACAAGACTTCCCCACCTCCCAAGGAGAAAATATGGTAAAGTAGTTAGGAAGCAGGATTTCACGCTCTTTTTCAGCAAAGATGCTTGACTTCTATACACAGGCTCCAGCCTCAGTGGATTAAAGGAACATTAAAACAAGTATTTTCAGATAAGCATGTGACTTAAGAATATTGATTTATCTTGGCTTTAAGTAATTTAAGTTTCTACTCCAGACACTTGCTGCTGGCTGTGGGACACTTTCAGCTTGTGGCTTTGTTTATACTGATACTGTCTATGTAAGAAGCTTTCAGATATCTGTTTGAAAAATATATCAGTAGCCTTGGATAGAAGTCTCATGGCTTTTCATGAAAGAAGTGGAACACTTTAAATTGAAGGACTCAAATTACTATCCTTGATCGTTTCAGAGGATACCAAGAGATACTTTATCCTTTGCAGAAAGGGGACGAAAGAGAGAGAGAGGAGATGGTCAGGGAAACTTTGAAGGGGGGGAAAAAAGAAAAAGACTGTTTGGGGAAGAAATCTTTTCTTTAAAAAATAAAAGTGCATTTGTCTACCTACACTTTAGTAAAGCCTTTGACACCATTCCCTACAGAATTCTGCTGGAGAAACTGAAGACTTGTGATGAATGGAGTTAAATCCAGTTGTCAGCCAGTCACAAGTGGTGTTCCCCAGGGCTCAGTATTGGGCCCAGTTCTGTTTAATATCTTCATCAGTGATCTGGGTAAGGGGATTGAGTGCACTGTCAGTAACTTTGCAGATGACACCAAACTGGGCAGGAGTGTTGATCTGCTTGGGGGTAGGCAGGCTCTACAGAGGGACCTGGACAGGCTGGATTGATGGGCTGAAGCCAAATATATGAGGCCAAGTGTCAGGTCCTGCACTTAGGTCACATCAACCCCATGCAACACTACAGGCTTGGGGAAGAGTGGCTGGAAAGCCCAGCAGAAAAATACCTGGGGGTGTTGGTTGACAGTCAGCTGAATATGAGCCAGCAGTGTGCCCAGGTATCCAAAAGGGCCAACAGCATCCTGCCTTGTGTCAGGAATAGTGTGGCCAGCAGGACCAGGGAAGTGATCGTACTCCTGTACTTGGCACTGGTGAGGCCGCACCTTGAATACTGTGTTCAGTTTTGGGCGCCTCACTCCAAGAAGGACATTGAGGCACTGGAGTGTGTCCAGAGAAGGGCAATGAAGCTGCTGAGGGGTCTGGAGCACAAGTCTGATGAGGAGCGGCTGAGGGAACTGGGGTTGTTTAGCCTGGAGAAGAGGAATCTGAGGGGAGACCTTATTGCCCTCTACAACTGCCTGACAAGAGGTTGTAGTGAGGTGGGTGTTGGTCTCTTCTCCCAAGTAACAAGTGGTAGGGACGAGAGGAAATGGCCGCAGGTTGCACCAGGGGAGGTTTAGATTGTGTATTAGGAAAAATGTCTTTGCTGAAAGAGTGGTCAAACATTGGAACAGGCTGCCCAGAGAGGTGACAGAGTCACCATCCCTGGAGGTGTTCAAAAAACATGTAGACGTGGTACTTAGGGATATGGTTTAGTGGTGGACTTGGCAGTATAAGGTTAATGGTTGGACTTGATTGTAAAGGACTTTTTCAACCTAAATGATTCTATGATTCTACATCTTTCTTTATGTGTACTTTGACTTGATTTGAACTGAGCAAATTTACATACAAAGACATCATCTTGAATATATTGGTTGGTTTTCATTTTTATGGGAAGTCTTTCTCACAAAGTGACTTAATACAACTGGTTTGGCCACTAATCTATGAAAACGGATGCTACCCTTTGGTTTGTCAGTGATAACAAATTGTTGAGTGACCTGACCTCGTTTTATTGCCAAAACTAGTCATTAATGGCCGAGGCGTGTGTTTTCCTTTTTCCCCACTTTGGTCTTACTGGTCAAAAGCAGCTAAGTCAAAGAGACAACAGATTAAAGACTGTGTGAACTCAGTATAAGAAATGTTCATTTTTGAGTGTGTTAGATCTTGTTTAAATTTTAAAAGAACATTGTAAATCTGTCTATTAGTATTGTAGTAATTACTTTCATGTACTTTACTTTAGGTGTAAAATCGATCTGTGATGGTAGCCCTTGTTATAAAAAGGCTATTAAAATGGTGGTTTTCTCAACTTTTACATGCAGTATAAAGCATAGCGGGTGTTTGTCTAGCTACTCTTACCTGACATATGAGTAATAGTCTTACTCATATGTAGGTATTGGAATACACTCTTCATTGGTTAGTTTTTAGAGATGACATGAAAGTCTCTATGGGTGTAATATTCCATTTCTTCTTTATTTTCACTTTCCTCAGGCTATGTGCACTAAGTAACTTAATTTCAGCTAACTGCTGTGAGCTTGATTTCACATTGCATCAATTTTAAGAACTCTGGCTGCAGTGACAATTTTTATCCCATCCGCTCATTACCTTTTTTCAGTAAAAGCACTGCTGAAAAATGGAAAAAAAAACCCCAAACCTCCCAAAACCCCCGAAACTCAGAAAACCCCCAAACCTTGATTACTTTTTTTTCTGGTTGTCTTTTGATTAGCTCCTCCTCTGTTCACTGAGTAGAAGGAGGATTTGAAACTAAATAAAAATTGAACAACTGAGACTGCATAGTAAATGTTTACAGTTTTTGATGTATGGATGTTTAAGAGCATATGTTTGAGGATGCACTGGAGGAAGCACCTCAGAGTATCTTCAGAATGAATGAGCTGGTTTTTGCATACCAGTTAGTGTAATGGTTTACGTTAGAGCTCTGTAAACTGGTAAAACCATGAGATGCTGTTGTACTTAATTACGCAGAGGCACAACGGTCTGCTGAAGAAAAGCGGCGTGGAAAGCAGCACCCTGTGCCTGCCTCAGGAGCATTCCCTTTCATGGTACTTCTGGGCTTCCCCCCTTTTGAATTAAAATGCTTCGTAATTACCAAGCAACTCTTCTTATATTTCTTATGTATTTCCAGTACAGTTAAGTACTGGTTTATATCTCAAATTGTCTGCTTTTGGTATCTGATGAGTACGTTCAGTTAGTTTCTTTCATAAGGATCATAAATAGCCTTTCAACATATGTCCAGCTTATCTATTTTTGTACTTCTGTAACTCATAATAGTGTCAGGGTGGTATTTGAGGCATAGTGAGTGATGCTGGTAAATCTCTGGGGTTTGCAGCTTTAAAGCCCTGGAACTTCTTAATGACCTTTTGGCATTAACTGTCTGCCTCAGTCTTACCTTCTGGTGCTCATCAAAAGTTTTGTTTGGATACAAGATATAAAGCATTTTGTGGGTTGAACTAAGGCGCTTTTAAAATGTCCCTGTGAATAAATTATACTTGCATTTTATATACTACCTGTTAATGTCTCCTTATATTCAGGAAGTTAATTGTGGTGAGAACAGCATATTTTCTTTTCTTCTGTAGACTTGAGTATAGTGTGTGGATGAAGTTTTTAGAACAAACATGGAAATCTTTCGTGAAGGTCTCTCACAGTGCCTTGAAATTTTTCTTGTTGCCAGAGTTAGTGGCAACGAGTAAGAGGAAAAAAATAATCTGTGTGCACATGCACTCATGTGTGTGTTAAGACCCAGATATATACATAATAAATTGTTAAGCTTATATTGACAGCATTTTTCTCAGAAGCACATCCTGGATTTGGGAATTGAGGCATTCACCAACTTACAGTAAGGTAGTAAAAGATAAAGAGGAAGGAGGAAAAGAAGTCATGACTGTTACGAAGGGATTGTTCTACATATGCCTTTCAGACACAAGATGAATGGCACCTGAGTTGCCTGGGTATTCTGACATCCACTGAATTTATTGTTCTACAAATACCTTGAATTTTTTCACATCCAAAGACCTGTTTACAGCACAGAGATGGATCACACAGTTTTTCCTTCTTTTAGTTTGTATTGTCCTTATTCATCACTTACCTTTGTCAGGACCATGTTGTTTGACTTTTTTTGTGCACAGGATTGACTGAACTTAAGCCAAGGATACCTGGATGTGCCAAAGGACAAAATGACTATTACTCAATATGTCGTGTTTGCCATTATTAAACAGTAATCACTGTAAGGGAGGGGAATATAAATGCTTTGAATAACCCTGTCCTATCACTGTTTGCCATGATCGAAATGAAAGCTGGCTTTTGCCAAGGTGCACTGGTTATTTCCCATTCAAATTACAGAAGAGAAACCATCCTCTGGAATATCACTGGGTTATAGCTGTCAGCAAATGCTGATAATGTAAAGGTGATCTTTGAATATTTTGTAATATTTGGGGTGTTAGTCTTAGTTAATGAAACATTTTCTCTTTACTGCCTGTAAAGGAGCTGGCCATAAAAGTTATTGAATCGTATTTGTGGTTCTCTAAGCAAGGTGCGCAAAAGTAATTTCAGCAAATGTTATGAAATAAATTAAAAAGGGTAGGTTTTGGGTGGTGTTTGTTTTAAAAGAATTAAATCTGAGTAGTGCTTCTGTGCTCAAATGTCAGGAGTTGAGGTCTAAAGTAAACCTGGGCAACGAGCTTAAATCTGCTGTTCAGATTTACAGTTCCAGATTGCTTTTCAGAAGTAATAAAGTCTTGCTGCTTTAGCTGACACATGACTGACTGAACCTCTCTGGAGCATTACACCACCATGAGACAGAAGATCTAATCACACCAGTTTGCTTAAATCTCCCAAGTGCTTCTTATTTAATATTTTATAAGTATTTGGTTATTCTTAATATTATTCATTATGTATTCTTAGCTAGAATATAACTTACCTGACTGAGTGATTAAATACAAAATTTAATGGTTGGCATTTTAGGTCAGGACAGTTGAGGAAAAAGTGTAGTGCAGGAGACAGCACCACGCAGCCGCTCGCTCACTCCCCCCCCTCCCTCAGTGGGATGGGGGAGAGAATTGTAGAAAAGAAAAAAAAAAAGGTAAGACCCGTGGGTTGAGATAGAGACAGTTTAATAAGAGAGAAGAATAACAA
>BOSO01022706.1:0-30905 GCA_018403395.1 Gorsachius goisagi
ATCTTAAAGGTCTTCTCCAACCTAAATGATTCTATGATTCTATGTCCAACTGTCTGAAAGCCTAGTGTATCCTTGGCTGCTTCATTACGGTGGTTTACTTAAAGCCAGCTTAAGTTGTCTGTATCCTATAATGACTGTAGACACCCTTAGAGTCAGCAAAGACTCAGAAAACAGTAAGAAGAGCCAAAGTATCTTATTTTCTTGTTGCTTTCAACTCGGGTAAGAGAATTAGGCTAGGGAAGTTGATTTTATAACTTTTTATATATATATTTCTCAGGGAAAAATGATCGGATACTGGCTACAAGCTTAGCAATAGTCTTGTTTATCTTCTGTGTTGTTTATGTTGAGAAATCTTAGTTTTTCAGCCATCTCCTTAAAACATATGTACATCCACCTGTCTTACTATCTCCTCTGCTAGCTGAGATCTGCAGCATGGAGGAGCTGTTTGCTGCAGATGTGCTTTTGTTCAGGGTGACATAGACGGTGTGCATGGGTCTCTCCCTCTGTTAGAGATGCACAGTAATGGATGACGGCCTCTGCTGGTCTAATAGCATCATTAAAATTAATAGCACATGCAACTTGCTGAACCGAAAAAGAATATTCAAAAGCATACTTCAGGTCTCAGAGTCAAAAATGCTTTAACCCTCTCACTCTCCTTAGGATTGAGTGGAGATTTCCCCATCTGCCTGCAAGCCTATGGAGCAAGAACCTTGTTTAGGACTCTCTGCTTAACCGGATGCTTGTCTCAATGATATTAAATACTGTTGAATACATAAAACATCTGAACATAAGTAGAAAGTATCCTGATGAACGAAGTTCCTATTAGAATGAAAGCAAGCTCCAACTGCACTGAAAACAACCATTTTTTCCCTGAAAATAGAAACATTTTCCATTTCAGACAACCCTGGAACATATCTTTCAATAATAAACATATTCCAGTCCTAAGAAAACCTCTAACCTCCTTTCAGATCTTGAAAGTAGTACAGGTAATTCGTTGCAGTTCATGTATCTCAACTCTCTTTTACATTACGGAGCAGGCAAGGACGGGAGATTTCTTCTCACTTCCAAAGCTGTCGTGGCTGCAGTTCAACCTACTGATCAGGCTTACAGAGTATTTCTACATGGCAGCACTCCACTAATATAATTGATTTGGGCTGTTTGGTGCTGGTTACCAAAAGGTTTCATGCAGTCTATTCATAAGAGTAACTGGGTTTTTGCAAAGCAGTGGCTGAAATGAGGAAACACTGGCTTAATTTTTTATTCTGAGATCAGCTGTGGACCATTAGTCGGTGAGCAGTCAGCCACAAGGATAGAGTGATCTTTTTTTTTTCCTTTTCCACCTCTCAACCTCTTTTTTTTTTTTTTAATTCACATTTTGAAGTTAGTGATGAGCATGTCCATTTTCCCCTGATGCACACGGTAAGAAGAAAATAAAACCTCCATGTAGGTGTAGCTATGACTTCCAGTCTCAGCTCTCAGTCGTGTTTTCAAAGTGACATCAAAGGACTTTGAACGAGACTCAGGTGACAAATCAGAGGTTACAGAAAGAGTCTGTTGAAGAAGCAGAAGCAGAGTGCCAGTCTTGCCAGAGCATGAGGTAACCTGTGAATTGACACATCTATTTTACGACACTGCTGTCTTCCTTTCTCAACCAGTGCCCACCACTGTGGAAAATGAGCCGGCTGGCTTTGAGCTTAAGTACCTTTTGCAATTACTGTTTCTGTTTTTCTGTGTCACAGGGTTACTGCTAACATCAGATCTAGTGTATCTACTTGCAGTCAATAAAGCATGAGGTGGGATGGTTTAATCATGGCTAATTTTCAGTCCTCATTTTTTCTTGGTCTCCTCGGCACGTGTCTTCTGTAGGTCAATGTGCAGCCCATGAATGACTTTTTTTTATGTCTTTGGCAAAATTCCTACTGACCCTTCTATGCCCGGGCAGCCTGCATTTTGTCTGTGCATCCTGCTGGAGTCAGTACGTGCTCATGCGATGCACCTCCTGCCTCCCTTCTCCGCTCCTGTCCGTACTGCTTTGTATGGTGCAAGCCTATGACAGGGTCACACAAAGGTGGGGACGGCTGGGAAACACCGAAATGGCACAGATGTTAATTTGCTTTATGAAGTTCCAGACAGTGTAATTAGAAATAGGCAAAGTGGCTTAGGCAAAATTAAGGCTGGCTGAGTTGAATGTGAACATTTTATTAAGAAACACAGCTTAGCGAAGAGCCATGTCAAGTCTCCACTGTAACCTCAAAGCCTCGTGCCCCCAGATGTTTCTGACAGTCTAAGGGAAGCCCATAGGAAACTCAAAGTGCAACGACTGGTAGTGGATTTGATCTGCAGCAATGCCTTTTCCTTGGGAAGCAGTTACTCTGATGGTCTTCTTCAGCCTCTCTGATCAGTAAGATCATGCAACCAACTCTAAAAAAATGGTATTGAAATATACACAGGACTTTGATGAACAGTCAAATCACAGTGTGTCCACCAAGGTAGGGAAGCCCCTTAAATACATAAAGATAAATTCCAGTAGCACATTAAAAGAGGCATGAGGATGGCAGCACAAATAGGAATATTTTCAGGCTGAGATGTGGGGGTTCTGTTAGGTCACAGCAACTTGACACAGACCTTGCTAATTTTTTTCATGCTGCCAACAAGAGCTGAAGCCCATTCCCAAGCTCTGAAGAGTCTCTCATCTGAGCTATCAGCAGATGTGACAAGGAAGGGCCACAAGCTCAGTGAGTGAATCTGTTGTCTGTCTCTAACCAGGAAAAAATCCAGGGCAACACAGAGCTGAAATATTTCATGGTAAGTGTTGGGGGAGTGGTTGAAA
Source organism: Gorsachius goisagi (assembly GCA_018403395.1). Lineage (NCBI taxonomy): Eukaryota > Metazoa > Chordata > Aves > Pelecaniformes > Ardeidae > Gorsachius > Gorsachius goisagi. The sequence continues at coordinate 2,831 of BOSO01022706.1, forward strand.
AAGGACGACAGAAACAAACTGTCAGGTAGAGAGCAGGAATGACTGCAGTTGTTTATATATTCATTTATCTACTGCTCTGAATTTTCATGGACACTGAGGTTTGAGTGGCTTGGGAAATTTCTGCATGATCATTTTTGGTTAAGAAATTAAGTTTCAGTGAAATAGTTGTATGCATTCAGTATAAAGGGAAGTGTCTACAATATTCTTCAAACTATCTAGTTTGGTATTTTAGGGGTAAAATAGGGCCAAAGTCTTTTACTTTTCCCACCTACTTCAAATGTTTTAAAATTGTATTTTAAAATCTTATGCAGCATAAAAACTTATAATACGTACACTATAAGGATCTAAACAAACTGTCTACATGGATCTTATGCAGAAAAATTTAGTTTGTTTTTTTTTTCTCCCAACCAACAACAAAAAAGGTCGGCAACTCAGCTTCCTTGTGGAAGTTGATTTACTTTGTCCCCAATTCAATTTTATTTGTGAGCTTTCCCAAGTATTAAGCCATCCGTAAGGGAAAATATTTGTCTAGAAAACTTACAAATGCCATTTTCTGTTTCCATTTGCCTCTTGATGTTAACATTTGTGGGCGTTGCAAGCTGATTCTGAATAGCTTTACTTCCTTTTTAATTGACTTGTTACTCATTAGGTTTAGAGCCGCTCCCTCTGTGGTGTACACTGATTACCTCCCCTCCAAACTGTTTTAGGCAAAAACTACCTGCAATATTAAACTGTGAGGACTGAAGGAAATTCAGATGATTTCTGGAAGTATTAAAGTTGCAAAGCTCTTACTGGCTCTGGAAAAATAAATTTAACCAATCTGCAGGTACAATGAGGTTCATGAAAGTGATGGTGCTACTATGTACAGTCCCCAAATGGGAATATGCTGATTGCTATTAGGCATTCCTGCACTTTACAGTAAATATTACTGGATGAAATGAAGCTTTTGAAAGAAAAAAAAAAAATCAGATGAGGTGGAATCCAATCAATCCAATCTTTTTGGATTGTTAAACACCAATATAGATTTCACACTGGGTGTTAGTAGAGCCAAGTGGTGAATCAGTGTCGCTTACAGTGTCAGACACTGGTTTTGCAAGACAGGTACGACTTACAGATACACGGAGGCAGCGCACGGTATAATGGAGAAAACCACATCATGAGCGCATTGAGCCCTGCTAATTTTTACTGTGTATCCAACATTATTCTCATCTATCCATGGGTCTAATTTGGTCTTAATAGAATCAGGCATAACTCCTCCTGAATTTGATGTTTAAGAGAAATGATAAGAGGTCATAAAAGCCAGACTGCAAGGTTATGAAATCTAGTGATGCATCATTACACTCCAATTAAAAGATGCTAAAAGTAACATTTGCTATCATTCAAAAAAGAATAGAAACAGGGCTTAAATGTGTGGTTTTGTAAGATACTTTTTTTTCCTCATCTGTGACAAAAGAATTCATGTTTGAAGAAACACCGGTTCGAGAATATTAAAAATTAGATTGCATGTTTTCTTTTTTTTTTTTTTCTGTGGAATGAAAGAGGGGTAGGAAGAAGCCCCCTTTAATCAGTAAGTTGAAAAACCAGGCTGCTGCACAATATGTAAGACATTTAATTTAGTCAATTTTGTTATCCAATATAGCAATTCACAAGCCACAGAGTCCCCATAAAGATGTTTAAAATGCAAATTGCACTGACATTATTTAATCTAATACTTTGGATACCTGAGGGCTTTTCTGCATCCCAGTGCTTCCCACTCTTTGATTATGCACTGTGCTCAGGCAGGACAGCAAAAATCCTCCCACCGACACCAATGAAAAATCAAATATAAGGTCTGGCTTGTATTTCTCCATGCAATCCTTCTTGGACCCTGTTTCTCAGGTATTTCTGGGCACCTACCTCCATGGTCTCCAAGCTGTGGACTGGGGCCTTCAAGTACTTTTTATTGGGTCTTAATAGTCATAAATTACCACAGCCACAGCTCCACATGTGACGTAGGAAGAAGGGATAAATTGTTAAACTTCCCATTCTGACAAGCATAAATCAAAGGACATCAAAGTGTTCATATTTAATTACAATTTAGTAATTAGTTTCATGTATTGTTTCTGCTTAATTTTACTGTTATATAGCTCTCAACTCCATGCTCCAGCCCTCGAATAACACCTCCCATTCCCTCTGCTGTCGTGCTACAGCTGCAAATAACCCCTCCATTTGTTGCCATCCCATTGCTGATCCTGGAGCTGAGCTATGGCATCTACCACACCTTTGATAGACAGGTAGAAGTCAGCTCATCCACATCAGCAGCAGTTGCAGCTGACTGAGGTGATTTTGTGCTAAAGCAGATCATAAAGTCTCACTTCCCCCTCACCAAGAGCAAAGCAGGGACTCCTGCCAACACTCAGGTGGGGAAGGATGGTGGAGGTGGGTGAATGTTCCAGCTTTGCAGGACAAGTGTGGCTATTGCCAGAGGCAGATCTGGGGCACTTGTTGTCCTTCGCTGCCACTGCAGCCAGGTCAGTGCTGAATCCTTCCCAGGGCTGCCAGTCTCAGATGACTGTGGCTTTACTGAGCAAAGATTTATTTATGATTTCCAGTCTTCATAATCTAAGGCCTGGTTCTCTGACTGTTATAATTGCAAACATACATTCATATGTGTAAGATCACTGAGGCCAAACAGGCTACAGCCGTAAATAAACATCTGACATGAGAAAGGCAAAAGCCTTCCTACGGTAAGAGTCGTGGCACCTGGTGGTTGGATTCTGCCACCATATGAAAACTGAATAGTATCTCACTCTACCAGCAGTCTCGCTGAAATAAATGCTATTTCTAACAAAGAAAGCCCTACTTATTAAGCTTGAGCCAGACCAGGAGTACATTCTCTGATGTACAAAAGGAAGTTGAAGGAAAATATTCCATCTGAACAACCTGGTCTGCTTAACTCCTCAGGGCTCAGTGTCTGGGTTTGCTTTGCCAGTCCTGGAGTCCAAGATAAGTCTTTCTTTTACTCTCTTCAAAGATTAATAGGGCTGAAGTAATTAATTATTGAAAATTCTCCCCCTAAGGAGATCAAACATCTCTAGTCATTTGCAATTGGCTTGAGGAGGGCTGTCAGTATTAAGCACCAGCTCCTATCTGTAGTGCTAAAGACTTCACCTAGCCAAGATTTTCAAGATGGAAATATTCCATTGGAAGGAGAAAACTACAAAAAGCAGAATGAAAATTTAAAATCTAAGCTCATCTTTGGAGACTGTTGACTCACAGGGGCTCAAAATGAGGACAGTTAGAAGGTGAAAAAGTTCAGCTCAAGGGGTGACCAGGTCAACCGCAGCTGGAAGGATGATGCTGGTAAACTGGGAGCCGAAAGAGAAAAACTTGTTTTCTAGAATAAGCTGAATATTTTCTAAGAATACGGACAGATTCTTTGATTATTGCTGTTTCATTACAGCAAGAAATAATTAGTCAGCCCTACTATATAGCTGTATTGAATTTGTACAAATATTACTTTTTTTCACAAGTTTGAGAGTAGTTAGACCATGGTATGGGAAAGCTCAGCCACTGTCAACTATGATAACTTCAAGACATATCTAATTCTGCAATAACATCTTATGGCTGATTTTGGCCATAATTGTTTATTTTCCAGAAAGTGAGAGACATGGAGCACTGCATCATGCTCAGAACTTTACTGGGTTTCTTGTAACTTCTGGCTTAGCCATAGTGATAATGCTGACATGCCTGCCATAGGACTTAGCTAGGATCCAGGGAATGTATGCATTGTATCAAATACATTTTATGCTCCATTAACATGATATTTGCAGAGAGGGGATTGTGTTATTCCTAAGCACCTAATGTCATCTGTGCATTTCAACTGGCTGACAGGAAAGACTGGGAATAGAAATATCAGAAAGAAACAAATAACTAGATTGGGCAGGAGGATGACCTCTGTTTTGAATGGAAATTATGGAGGACAGACTGGAAAAGTGTTCACTGGGGACATTGCATAGTTCTTAGAAAGGAAAATAAGATATGAATGGGATGACACAGAGAACACCAAATAAATAGGAAGGCTCACAGCATCAAAGTAGGCAAGGAAGCAAAGGAAATACCTACAGTTGTTAGTCCATGAAAAAGAGAAGTGCTGCTGCACATTCAACCTCAGGTGAAGTCAGGATGTTTGAAGTGCAGTTTGAACTTATCTGATCCTCATGATGTATTGTGGAAATAAAATACAATAAAATAAACCAAACCCCAAACCATTCTTAGTTGTAAATTATTATGGAAGAAAGTGGGCAACTTCCTCCAAGAGAGCCTTCCAAGGTCAGAGCAGTACAGTTACATGTGCTGGCTTAGGAGAGGAAGGTTTGCCATGCGGTCAAAACTGAGATATGGTGCTTAAAATAATTCTCTGATTTTAATGTAGACTTCCTGAGGTGGCCACAGTGCAGCTACACTGAGCTTAGGTGTCTATTACCATCTGAGATGCCTGGGGTAATCCTGCCTGGCCTGAGGCTGACATCCCAAAACATATAGGTCTCCTGTAGGTTCGATGTCACATCAGCCAGCTCCATCTGGGTATCTTTGGACACCCTAGCACATCTGAAAGGGCATGAGACACCTTTGTGTATAAGACTGAAATGAGCCCTGATGTGCCACTTCACTCCAGATTTCTGAAACAGGTCTAGGATTTGAAAGGCTTTATTTTCTAGAATTTAAGCAATGAGATATTTAGTGTGCTTGACGCCCCTGTGGGCAGGGTTCAGTCTGAAGTTCAGGCAACACAGTACAAGAGTCTGCATGTAAATGCCTATGTGGAAACCAAGTGTCTAAGTCAGCAGAGAGGTAATCAATCTAGGCAGCAGAGCGTAGAGGGTAATTCAGCAGATCAGTCACTAGGTGCCTCCTTTGGGGAGATCTGAATCACTCTCTGCATGCCATTGACTGTATTGATTAGATATCCATTGACTGTAATGGGGGCTGAGACAGCTGCATACCTTTAAACACCGATGGCAATTTAGTGGTCTTAATTAGTTACAGTGATTGCACCTTAGTGAGTGTGATCCAGTCACATAAACAGAGGTGCCATCTGAGACAGCCTAAAGTACCCAAGACATTCACATGGATGGGGCTGGCTGATAAGACATGGGATGAAAGGGAGAGCAGATGTGGAGTGTCCGGGGGCATCTTGGATCACATTGGATGTCTGTGTAAGGGCAGCTTGGCCTCATCTATAGAAGACTTAGTTTTGACCTCCTCTGGGTCTTCTGTACATGGTACAAAAGATGCTTGACAATACAGGCTTGCCTAAGTTGCCTAAGCTTAGGCAAGGGACATGAGTGAAGTCACCACTGAGTATCCCAGACATCTGCCCAGGGCTGACAGGACACTGAACTTACAAGGAACCAGCACTCTCTGAAGCAGCAGCTGGGGGTCAGGTGGGCTGCCCCACAGCACCCAAAATAAGCAGTCACTGTAGCTGCATGTATTTAGGAAACTGAATTGTGCTAAACATCTGTCTGCCTCAGAGGATGCTATGAACTAACAGTCATGAGAATTCTTGTCATAGAAACAAATATTTTTATAGCTCTGTTACCAGAATAGTTACTTTATTTTTTAAGTTAAAAGTTAATTAAAAGATATATCTCATTTGCTCTTTCAAGCAAAGTCTTATTGTTGGTGATCCAAGGTTGGAGAGATGTATTTATATTTTCTATCTTTGTTTTTAGCTGAGTTGTTTACCCTAGAGAAATTTTCTGCTCTTCTATTTCTTATTAGCAGAATTGTGTTTTTCTATCCAGCATCTCTACAGAGAAAGGTTTTGTTTTTTTTTTCTGAACAGCAAGATGCAGCATTTTTAATAGGTGAACAGATGTTGGTGGGAGTGTTTCAAATGTACACTTGAAAATATTGCACTTGGAAATGAAGTCTCGTAGGTCTAAAAGGAAAACCTAGGATTTTTAATAAATTAGGAAGAAAAGACCTAGCTGCACAAGGAACCTTGCAAGATGCTGCGAGGACAAATACTGCTGCAAAGCTGGAAGGAAGCCAGGAGAACACAGTAAGCTGGGAAGACAGAAGAGCAACTAAATGAGGGAGAGAAAACAATAAGACACAAGACAAGACAGCTGATAGAAACACGGCAAAACGGGCAAAGTACAAACACAGACTTGAGGAAAGATTTAGAAACTGTAGAAGACACATACAGGGATGGTGAGAAGAAGGACAAGCCCCAAACCTGGTGTGCTGTAGCACCAGCTGGTTGAACGGGATACTTAAGGATAGGGTGGATGCACAAAATGCTACTTTTGATAGTAAAACTGGCTACAGAAATACACACCTTCTCCTTCTCTTCCCACACAGTAGTTCCTGCACACATCACACATATCCTCACATATCCAAACAGCTACACTGCTTGGAGAACTTCATTCTGTTTTCCTTCTCATTTTAAAGGCTTATATTTAACTTATATGCAACCCTTATTGCTGCGATCCGGGTTACAGAGCAGCCTCATGGAGAGTGTCAGTGAGGCAGCCTTGCTCTGCAGGGCAGGGGAGGAATAAAATCACTGGCCGTCATAGCCAACAGATCCAAAAATGCATCCTGGCCCAGTGACCCTTTGGTTGCCCCATTCTGTTTCTCTTTCCCCAGAGCTGCTCCACCTGGGGAAAAGCTTGTAATCCCATTTTAATTCCTGGTTAATTCCTGCTCCCCACAGCAGCCCTCATCGCAGAGCACACTAAGTCAGCAGATACAGTTGTTCCAGAAAACTAAAGGCATCGAATCTCATTCTTTCAAATTTTTTTTTATTTGTCCCTACCAGGTAAATTGGTAGTAAGAATGACACAGGGAAAACTGGGATACATCTTGAACAGCTGCTGTTTGAAGGGATGTGATTTCAGCAACTGTGTGTTCTTCTCAGACCTGGCCAAAGGTACATTAAAAAAAGTGAAGATGAAATAGTAAGGAGTATTTCAGGAATATTAAACTTATAAAATGAACAACACATTACATGCCCTGCTGGCTTTATCATGGCACTGTAAGTGCTGAAATCCCAGTGCTGCAGCCAGTCTGGTGGGAGTACTTTATACAAACTGTCCTCCAGAGGCTAATGCCCAATGCTATCAGTGTCAACAGCAAAATGATGAAAGGAGGACAAATACTCCCCGTGTAATTGCAACCATTACCCTATAGCCTGCAGCTCAGAAACCACTGGTAGATGGCATACACCTATTCCCATGGATTTGGTGAAGCACAGTTCAGAACAGGATTAATTCAAGTGCTGCCTACCAACAAAACTTTGGCAATGATAACGTTCTAGCGAAACTGTTGGTTGTGGAGTCTCAAGCAGAACATCAAGAAAATGAAGGCAGGAGCATAGGGGATTACACCTCAGGGAGGAGTTGAGACAGGGTGAATGATAGAGTAAATAAGCTGTTAACAGTTTTGATTGAGTTTTGATATTGCCTGTCTTCCTGAAACAGGATGAATGTTCATGGTTCTCTTGAAATGTAAGGATGCTAATGATGTCAGAGTTCAAGGAACATCTGGATGATGGTCTTACTCATATGGTTAATTTTAGGTAGTCCTGAGAGGAACAGGGAGTTGGACTTGATGGTCCTTATGGGTCCCTTCCAACTTGAGATATTCTATGATTCTATGATCCTATGTAAAGTTACTAATGATGCCAATGATAAGAACATACTGATAGGCTCTCTCCCCTGAGACAGTAGAAATTATGGTGTCTCTGAGTCTTCCTAGCACCAAGGCTTTTACAGGGTTTGGCCTTTGCAAAATGCCCTATCAAAGAGCAATCTAAGATAATCAATGAAACATGAGGAGAAGGATTATATATCAGTGAGAAGCAGAAACAGATGGCATGTAGAAGTATCTGTCGGGTCATTTTGACCCAGATGGCTGTGATTCCTCACAAAGCGAATATGCTGAAAGTATTACTTGCTTCTTATTGCCTACACTTAATCATATAATTAGAGTTAGTGCCTGAGACTGGCACTGCATAAATGTTTGGATGCACTTGGGAAAGCAACAAAGACTAAAAAAAGGGCTGAGGCTAGATGCCATATGACACAAAACCAAGGAAGGCTTATTTATGGTGCCAACAGGCCCTCTATGGCTGAACACTTGTAGCAGCAGACAACTTTGTGGTTCTCCTGTGTTGTCCTCCTATGAGTACAAACACCTACTTCATCCAAAACAGGAATAAAAAAACAGTCCAGAAGAGTTGAATGCTACAGCTAAGGTAAGCACTCACAGAAAGGGAAACCTGCTACTACTTCAAGGGTCTGCTGGGTTTTTTTTCTTTGTTTGTTTGTTGATCTGGGGTTTTTCTAAGCAACGGTTGTGAATTTGAGGACAAAAGGGCATTTTTGATGTTTCTGGATTTTTTTCTTGAACCAATGCTTTGAAATATTTCACATGATTCTGACAACAGTCATAGCAGAATCTGGATCCTTGCGCAAGTCATCCATGAAGACATCTGGTCTTGCACTTGATTACAGTATCCTGTGTTAGTTACTGTGAGCAAGTGCATCACTGCTTATCCTCTGCCTGTTGGAGTAAGGGTCTATCACCATGCTAAGTACTGATGGGAAATGGACACACCTGCAAAGCTCCTGCATGTTTTTTTCCTTGGGATGTACCATATGTCTGCCAAAAAAAGCCTCTCAGCTAAACCTCATAGATTAGATACAGGCAGGAGGACTGAGTCCTTGTGGCCTTTGGGATAAATCCATTAAAAAATTACTCAGAGAACCTTGACAAGCATTGGGAACACATGGTTCTCCTGCACCTTGTGGCTAAGCAGATGAGCTCCTGCATTAACTTATTGCCCTGGACACAGTGAGTCCAAGGTAGAGTTAACCATGTTTAGAGCAAACCAGCAAAACATATTTGAATCTAGTGCATGATCATAACACTGGAATATTTAGAAGTTTAATTGGAGAACTACTGGAACGGTAGTTGAGTCTAAAACTCTTCTGAGTTTCCATCAAGAGCTTAGTTTTGTTGGTTTTTTCTTATGAAACAGTAGATCACATCCTACATTTTTCATGATCTGTCCTTCATTAAGTCTCTGTGCCTGAGCAATGTGACTTTTTAAAGAAGCTTTGTGACATATGCAAATTTGTTTCATGATGCCAACTTTGCAAAAGAACCTGGATGAGAAAAGGGTCTATTCAGAGACAAGTCATGGGGATCAAAGTAAAGTAAGGTTTAATCTGGCAGCAAATTGGAAAGTTCATGCATTTTGTTCATTAAAATGCCTTAATGCATTGAATGGGATCCCTTATGGAGAATACTGTTACTGTACATTAATTATAAGTGCCTTATGGGAGCCATAAGTGCAGCTTTGACCAGTATTACCTTGGTGCCTGACACCTTGCTAACACCACCAATCTGTTATAAAGAGGCAGTGTATAGTTTATTGTTGAGCTTTTAAATGTTTTCTGCTCTAAGTGTGATGGTGATGAGTGGTTGTAAGGTAAACTAAACTGCTGTAGTAAATAAAAATCTTTGCTGCTCCCAAACAATGGTGACCTCAAAATTTGTTGGATTCACTGAGTTTTAGAAATCCCTGAATCAGACCTTCTCCTGTTGTGAATCACCGTATTTTTACATAAAGAAAGGGAGCTCCAGCAGCTTACAGACCTCCAACAGGCTCCAGGTTTGTGGACTTTAACAACCACTGAACTTGAACAGAATTATGAGATGTGAGAAATAAATACCTTTTTTTTGAATAATTTTCTGAAACTCTTTTGAACCCCTACAGTGGGATGAGGTGAATTCTAGTTCTAATTTCTCTCTGTTGACTACAGGGAAAGAAGACTGAGGGACTAGCTCAAAGGGAGGCAACTACAACATGAAACATATAGACTTAAATGAATCCCATCTATTTTATTTTTATTTAAACATTCATAATTTGGGAGGCTTGGGAGTTTATTAATCATTCATAATTTGGAAGGCTCAACAAATTAAAACTTCACTTAGATTTACTCCTCACTTAGAGAATATGAAAGACTACTTGTCACTGCTTCAGGTTTAGAGGAAAGCCTTTACTGCATTTAAAATAAATATGTAAATGTTGCACAGTGGTTATCTTGTTCCTTATAGAGATCTGTAATGACAGATAAATACAGTTATTTTTATGTTTTAGTCTTTTAGCTAACAGAAGGAATCATTAGGGTGTTCTTTAGCAATAAGGACTTCAGCAGTATATCCTTGAGCAGTGGAAAGCACTGCAAAGCTGAATATTCAGTGAGATTTACTCATTTTATTGAGTTCTGAATATATTTTATTTGGATGGATGTTGTCTAATTTTGTATGGAGTTCCTTCTAAAGCTCATAAAACTCTGTGGGTTAAAAGAACCGTAATAGAACCTCCATAGAACTCTGTACTGTTAAAAAAATCTGTATGTTTTAACTTAATCTCTGATTTTGCAGTCATGAGTGCTACAGTTCTCATGATAAAATTCCAGGCAATTGCTATAAATAACAGGACTGTTTATACATTTTCATGGTGATTTTCATAAGGATTACATTTGATCTCCACAGATGCTAGTGCAAAACACCCACTCACATTTCATGGATTCCAACTAAGAAGAAATTCTGACAATGGACATATCAAACAGTACCTAGGATCAGTTTAAGGTCCAAGAGCAATATGACTGAAAGTTCATTCATATTTTCTGCAAATTACAGTTTGGAAAGTTTTATTCTCTTTCTAGTTTTATTCTACTTTATTCTATGGCCTTCATAAAGTCCATTGGCTGCCTGTACTGAATCTTTGTATAGCACAGTTTTACAGTAATACATAGTTTCTTTCCTTATTTCTGTCAACATTTTCAACTATAAATGAAGACATTATAGAGCAAAAAAGCAGAAGTATATATTTATGTATGTAGATATTCAAGAAACCCTACTGTAAACAGATTTTTACAATGAGAAGCACTAACAAGCATGGAAATAATACATTAAAAGAGGTCTAGGGAGCCTTAAATCTCTTCCCCTACATGTATGTGTTACGATGAAGGGCAGGATACAGTTCTATGACATCTCACTTAGGCTCTTGAAATGCATTTTGCCCCCAGAGAAACTATGTCTACCTCTTTTTCTCAACCGTCTTTGTAGTGAGGTTTTTAAATGTTCTCCTACTTAATCTCAAATTTTTGTGGATAAAGCTTTCAAAAATATTTATTTATGAACTTAGGTATGTCTCTTTTGAGGATAAAATTGTGCATTTCATTCCTAAACCTCTGCTGCAATGCAAGGCTGATAGATGGGAGGGAACGTTAGTGCTTCTCAAGTTCCCTGAATAAATTTGGAAATCTGGAGTGATTAACAACCTCCATTAGGGCCATCAACATTGTCTTTCTTTTGCATATTTTTTAAGTCATTAAAGCACTTCCCCAGGAAGAAGTGAACTTGTGAGTGGGCAAGTTTGGGAGCCAATAAAACTGATTTCTAATCAGGATTCTTCTTAATGCTATTTATTATCTTCCTGTCCAAAGAATACAGTCAACTTTCAGCACTCGCTTGTATAAGTCCTTGTACAAATATTTAAAAAGAAAATATAGTCCTAGAAAGATTAAAACATTTGACTGTAACAAGACCCAACAGTGAGACTGAAGAACAAAAAGGGTGGGCAAAGGATTAGAGAATTAAGTTATGCTAGAACAAGCATGTTTTACAGAATAAATACTTTACAGTAGCTGGTTCTCTTGTGACCTTCCCTTGAACCTTGGAAAAGCCACTACATTTTCTACCTCTTTATCTGTATAAAGGAGATCATTCTTACCTTGCTTGCAGGGACACTGAATTCCAGGATATTTCTATTATGGATAAAGTTGAACAAATGAATGAACAAATACAACTGCTAGCCTGGGACTTCTCAGAGAAAATAATGTTTTTTTCAAAAATTATCAAATATACTGAAAAGTATTTCTGAAAAATGGATCTGTTTTGATAGAACTATCATTGGTGGGTTTGTAAGTGCTTTCTGGACTCCAGTGATCTTAGTTCATGCTTTGACTGTAGATCAGTTTTCTCACTTTCTTTGGACTCTTACCATTGCCTGGTTTATTTCTCTGTTTTTTTGGAAAATGTCAAAATTTCACAAATCTTGAAAATGTTGGGGACTAAATTCACGTGGACTGAAAAAACAATTTTCTTTGGACTTTAACTGTTATAAACACACCATCATATTCATGTTTGAATGTATTTGGATTAATAATTAACTTGTCAAACAGCAGTGACTGCCCAGAAGGATGGGTTTGGAGCCAGGTCCTGATATTGTCAGAGATCTCATACTAGAATATATCGAACCCCAGCTGTAAAGACTATTTATGAAATTAAAAAGTTGTTCTATAGCAAGTAAATTGCTACACAATATAAAATAAATAAAACAATTATTTTTAATAACACTGTTACATTATGCACAGTTTTTGCAGCTATCTTGAGGTAATTACATTTTACTTTAATGTCCTGAATTTAATACTAATTTCAGCATATTTCTTTATACATAAAAGATGGCAGTATCATATATTTCTAATTTTTAAAGGTTATATAGGTAAATATAAATTAAAAAAATTATTTTCCTAGAAATTTGGCTCTGTCAAACAACCAAGGGAATCTAAAGTGTGATTCAGCTTACCTGAAGCAGATACCTACATTCAATCAGTTGAGCTTTGACCTGTGTGCAGATACCCACAGGAGGAAGACTGAGGAAGACTTACGAAAATGTAATCATGGGAATGTAATTTACTTATTTTCTTGTATTTTCCTGCCTGTGATATCTGTCAGAATCTGCCAGTTTTTACAAATGGATCTTGCTTTGCAAATCAGCCTGCTGCGGGCTTGTGACAACACAGTTTTTTTCATTGATGCAATGCCAGTTTGCAAAGTGAGAAAGTAATGTAGAGGCAACCTGAATTCATTGTAATTATTGGGTAACAGTGACCTGAAAGTCCTTGGTTAAAGGCCTTGCCCAACACTTCGCTACAATTATAGTGTACTCATAACCTTCTTATAAACGAAGGACTCCCATGTAAGAGGCTTTTTCTCAGTGTGTGTTTGTTTTTACTCTAGGTAGTAATAGCAAATCAGTGTTTTTCAAACTGTAAGGTACATTTCATGCATAATTTTTCAGCTGCTTTATTTCTTTTTTCCAAGGGAAATGCCACAAGCAGATCTAGCTACCTCCAAAAGCTGCTGCCCCTATGAGCCTTGCCAGCTAACATTAGTCATGGTCAACAGCACTCGAGTGGTTTGCAGAACACAATTACATTTGGAAGAAATAAATCTGCATTTCTAATAATTGTTTATGTGAGTTTATGTTTATGTGACTGAAATAGAACAGCAGAGAAAAGTGTTTGTAAATGGAACAGATTCTAGTGAAAGGAGACACATTACCCTTCATCCTTCTTCCCTGGAAAAGGATGAAGCTGTGACAACTTATTTCCTGCCTGACAAACTATCTTGAATTGAAATAATTCACGTTTTCAAGGAGTGGACCATGTCAAATGAGGCAGAAGTTAAATGCTGTGGCTTCACAGGAGCTGAGGTTTGCATGGAGTCAAAGGCTCACCCATGGTGGGATTTTGAAAAGTGCTGCCACTCACATCTGACCCTGGTTTCTGCAGGGCTGCTGGAGCCAAGGTAGATACAGAAAAAGACAGAGATACAGAAAAAAGAAAGAAAGAAAGAAGGGCCCTGTTCACATCGTCTTGTATTCTGAGTTAGCTGAGACACTAAACCTTCCTCTCCAGCGACTGTGCAGGGAGCAGGATCCAGCTTGTCAAGCACCCTGGTTCACTCGTCATTCTTGGGAGCAGATGCCTTACTAAGCACATGGCTTACTACAGGAGTGGGCATGGATAAAATTCGTCAGGTGCAAACATTCAAAGATATTAAGGACCACAGACTACTTTGGCCAATAAAACCGACTTTTTCTAGGACACGGATAAAAATTGAGACAATTCAAACATCCCAAATTAATGGGCTCATTGAAATGGTAACTTGCACGCCCTGAGTGATAAATGGGGGGGGGGGAGGGAGGGGGAGAAAAACAAAACAAAAGCCCCACAGTCAGGAGGAAAGTTCTTTTGTGTTTATTTTGTGTGGTGGTGTTAATAAAAATGGTGCAGGAATGGTGCAGTCTCCATTGAAAAATACTAAATCCACCGAGATCTCTGTATGTCACATATAATGCCAGCAACTGGAGTGTGTGGCTAAAATCTTTCCTCCAATGATTTAAAATCCTTAAAGTTAATTAAATATAGCTTGTACAATGATTGCTAATAATCCAGTGATCGTATTTCAGTGATCATAATTTGTATTTCATGAATATGCTGTTCATATTTTCTCTATTTCCAAGATACAGAAAGAGGAACAGCTCAAAAAATGGGTTTATTGGAATATCACTTTCCTTTATTAGTCGTCTGAAAGCATGTTAACTTTTTTTTTTTCTTATTGTGGAAACTCTCCTTTCTGAAGACAGTTTGCCCTGGCATTTCTTTGTTGTATAGCAAGCGAATAAGAGATCTTTACCTGCAGATGTCTCCTTGCCTTATGGAGTTGCAGATAGGATTTGTTCTTTGGCAAACAAAAAGGCAAAGCTTGAATTCCAGCTGAGGGGAAAGCTGTTTGTGTCTGTGGTTGCAGCTATTAATGAATGCCCTCTGCTTTAAGAATGACTGTGACTCCAGCTATCCTGCCAAGAGTTGGTGGGATCTGTGTGGGGAAGGAAGGGAAGGGACAAAAGAAGGAAGGAAGGAAGGAAGTTAAATAGGTACTTTTCTAATTTACTCTGATTTTTCTACATTTTGCAACAATGTGGGAAAAATAATTCAGTTCTTTAATTTAGAAATGTAATTGCAAAGCTAGGAACTGATTGATTTTGCCACACTCATATCAACATGGTTTTGTTTACCCTCTTATTCTCCGCCTTCAGCAACACTCGTCATTAACGTTTCTTTGACATATTTAGAATATCAACATTGCATTGGAGATCTTCTATAAGCAGTAAACTTTTCCAGTGTCACAGCACAAAGGATCTGGTTGATGTTCTTGGCTATTGAAACCTGACTTTCTGTCAACTGCAATATAAATTGCCTTCTGAAAAGAGATGTGAAAGAGTTAGACAAACAGTGGCTACCAAGTTTGTACTTATTTCAGCCCATTTCTCACAGAAAAAATAGATCACCCATGACAGTGGTTTTCAACCTTTTGCAATCTGAGGACTCTTAAAACAAGACCCATGTTACTGCGGACCCCAGCTTAGTAATTCAAGGCATTGACAATAAGTTCTGTCACCATTTGTGAGTTATTATTAAGTAATATAGTGTGCAACACATGAGTTTATAACTACTGATATTGAAGACATCAGTTGAATCTGTGAAAACACGCTTTTAAGAAATGGGGAACTGTAGTGCTATGTCTTCCTTCCCTGATTTTTAAAGTGCTTCTTAAAGTGGCATGGAATGCCAGAATCATTTTGCTGACAACCTGTGCTGTTTATTTAACTGGATACTTCATCAAAATTTCCTGGATGAAATCAGGGATTTAGATTTCAGTACATTTTGCACTCAATCAGCAGAAGCAATACAGTTTCTCTGCAGGCCCCCATTAATCTGCCTCAGACTACAGGGTACTGTGTCATCTCATAGCTCTGCAGTGTGTCCAGCCTCTTTGAGTAGAGAATTTGGGGACAGAAAACCTTTCATACCTGATTTCAGGAGTGCCTTTTAGTGGTTTCGAGGCTGTGCGCTGCAGCAGCGATGCTGTTGCTCTGCAGTTTCCAGAGAAGCAAATATATCAGCATGAAAATGAGCTGGACCAGTTGCTCCCCTGTGGATATGTTCTTCAGCTGAAATTAATATCTTGTTAATGGAAGAAAGCTCTGAATGTTTTCTGGAAGGTGGAGAGCAATGCATTTAGGCTGGTATCTCTCTCATTCCACTGAGCGGGGCAATACTATTTTGCCTGACAACCGGGCAGCTATCAGAAAAGGTGGAAGGAAAAGGCAAGCTCTGAATTAAATGTACTTCTGGAGTGGGTTTAAAATTGCTCCACTGTTAGTAGAGGGAAATTTTAAGATGGGCCAGATGCCAAATTGGAAAGGAGTGAAAGCTAAGAGCGAGTCTGCTACAAGCTCAGAAAGAACCTATTTAACTCGTACATTATGTTCTCTTGCGTTCAAACCTGTCCTTTGCTGTATTTCTTGAACAGCTGCACCTTAGGTTCAGTGTTCCAGCAGGCAGGTCCTCTCTTCCTCTCTTTAAATCTTCCAAGCGAGCTACTGAATTAATCTGCCTATCATTTGCATTTAAAGAGCCTCAGGGCCAGGTAGTTAAAAGCGTTTAAGAACCTGGAAATTCAGAGAAAAAAAAAAGTGCTTTTAAAAATTTGGCTCCAGTGACACCCTAAATGGCAGGTTTTCCTGCTTTCCGACTCAGGTCATACTTTGCTGTGTGTCAGTAATCGAAATTTCAAACATAGCATGTTAGCCTTTTAAATTTTTAGTAGATGAGGAAGAACAGTTGCATCAGAGTAGGAAAACACACACCAGGCCTGGAAAGATTTGAGTTAAGGAGGATCTGAACTGGAAACTCTGGGCTTATTTGATAGTGTTCAACTATTCTCAGCTTACCTTTAAGGAGCTGTGTTAGCTTTTGTATCTAGAATTAACCCCATTCCTGGCCATTTATTTTCTTGCTATTGTTCCATTCAGAAAGTCAAAATAACTCAGGGCAAAAATTAGTTGGAATGTATCATAATTATCTACATTATTTAAATAGCATGTAAAGACACCACGTTGCTCCATAAGTATTCTTTTCCTTCCACAAATGCTTACAATCAAAATCTAAACAGAAGTGGCAGCTGTCATTCTATTCCACAGAGGAAAATGGAAATCCTAAGATCCAGTCCAACTTACGTGAATTCCTCGCTTGCACATAAGTGCAAGTCCTCAAGATGAAGTGCTCAATAAAGTAACCTTCTAACATGGCTGCCTATGATCCCTGTTGGGTCAATGGAGCAAGACACGTGTCTTGAAAGGCCTCTCATTCTGAAGGTCTGCTGAAAAGTGGAATGGGACAAATTCAAAACATATGAAAGAAAATGCTTGTCAGCCAAAGATGTATCTGGCTGTACTCCATAGCTGCTTAACTCTGGCACCTCGACTGTTCCTCTCTATTGACTGGATAACAACCGTACGTAGTGGTGAATCATTCATTGCTCTATTGGTCCAGATGCCACAGTGATTGCATTGCTATGGGCAGCTATAGCAGGTGGACCAAAAAGGTCCTTTGGTGCAGAACTGGATATTTTTCTCCACCACTGGTGCGAAGTTTTTAGTGACATTCATGGTCAGATTCGTGATTCCTATAGATGGCAGAAGCATGTATTGTTCTAATAATTATTGCTAATGACAAAGGAGATCAAGGAATATCAAAGCACATTCTTCAGCTTACAAATTTCAGCATGTTAGAAGACCTTAACTCATGCTTATCTCTAGGATGCTGCATACTTTGTTATGTTCCTCTCATTCCTTTATGATTCAGGAAGAAGAACCTCATGTATTTTTTCTCCATTTCTATGGAATCTGTTACTTGCTCTGTTACCCTTCTCTAATTCCTCTATTCTTTCGGACATGGGGGAATCAGGACAGCATATCATATGCAATCTATGGATGCACCACTGATTTATAGAGTTGTGTAAGAATGCTTTTTTTTCTCTTCCTTTCAAGGCAGTTCCTAATGTCTTGCTTGCCCTATAAAGCACTGATCTAATAATTGCATTGATCTTGCACTTATGATTCCAAAATCTCTTTTCTTGGTGGGAATAGCTAGTTCAAAGCTCATCAGGGGTTACCTTCCTGTATTGTCATTCTTTGGTTTGGTGCCAGTCCAAGAGTTTTTGGATTCTGTACTTTTGACATCACAGAATGGCAAGGGTTGGAAGGGACCTCGCGAGGTCATCCAGTCCAACCCCCCTGCTAAAGGACGCTCACCCAGAGCAGGTTGCACAGGACATTGTCCAGGCAGGCTTTGAATACCTCCAGAGAAGGAGACGCCACAAGCCCCCTGGGCAGCCTGTTCCAGGGCTCTGTCACCCTCAAGGTAAAGAAGTTCTTCCTCATATTCAACTGAAACCTCTTATGCTTCAGTTTGTGCCATTGCCCCTTGTCCTGTCGCTGGGCACCACTGAGAAGAGTCTGGCTCCATTCTCATGACATCACCCTTAAGATATTTGTACGTGTTGATGAGATCCCCTCTCAGTCTTCTCTTCTTCAGGCTGAACAAGCCCAGCTCCCTCAGCCTTTCCTCATTTAATAACACGGCTCCCAGCTCCTTGCGAGGGGGCTCATATAGGACAAAACTTTGAAAGTTGCCAGATTAAGCATGGGGTCAAGAATCCCGCTCTCTGTTACATTGTTTTTTCAGAGGTGTTTCTCCTACCTGACCAAAGGCAAAATCTTTTTCACCTTACTTATAGCTTAAAAATACTAGACTGAGGCACATAAAAAGAGGATGCTCTGATTAGCACCCAGGGGTATGGTCTGACGACAAGCAGCCTCAAGGTTTTTTTGCAGTGCAGTCCAGACTGGTCTTTGCTCCCAAAATACATGTGAAGAATAATAAGTTTCCAGAAGCCACAAGTCTCATTCTCCATGGTTTTACCCACATGCAAGGAGGCAACCAAGCCATGTCTGCAGCCTCTTGGTAGCCTCCACAGTCTGTCACCCTGAGTGGCTCCTGCATGGCCTTTGCAGGAAGGCAGCCACAAGCTTTTTGGGCTGCAGCTGTGCTCCAAACACATGAATCTCACTGTTTGATCCCAAAAAGTATGAGGAAGATGTCCAGGCTAGAAATGATGCTTGGGGCAGCTCACCCTACCCTGAATGTTACTCAACCACCCTGCCCAGCAGTGACTTCTATTGAGTCCTCCAGAAGTTTTTGCTGACGGTAAATGGGCCAAACTGCCCTCAAGCAAGCACATCGCTTCAGAAAAACATGTGGGGACAAAGGAAGGGATGAATAAAGAAAGACATGAGTGCAGACCCTTCCAAAACCCTGGTTCTCCTTGTCTACACTCCATCTCTTCTAGTCCAGGTGATCTCAGGAATATGTCTGTTAGGTTTCCCAGACCTTTGAGCATATCTGCCCAGCCAAGCTGCTTGATGACAGTGGAAAAAACTGTCCCCATTGCCCTCCATCTCCTCTCTGGGAACAGATACCCTTGGGCTCTCAGCTTTTGTCACCAGCTGATTGCATTGAGAAAGTTGTAAGCATTCACTAACAAAATATTGGCAACAACTCATGGCGGGCATGGACTGAGGCGACTGTGTGATTTATTAGCACCAATAGCCAGGGTGGGCTCTCACAGGCATTGAAATCAGACCACGGAAGCTGTCACCGACCCATTGCTGGACTTGGCTCCCCCAAGGCAGAGGCATCTGGTCTGCTTATGCACAGCTCCTGAGCTGCCACAGTTTTCAGTCCACATTTAAGTTTAACTGCTTCATTTTTTCTTATCATCTCTCCCAGAGTAGTGATGCTCCCTGTGGGAGTTTTTCTTCTTCATAGTTCATCATTTGTAGTTTCTAAGTAAAACTCTTGACAAAATCAAGTAATATTTGGGAGAATCAACCAGGACTGTTGGTTCTCTGTCCTCCTATACCTAAGCTGTTACCAGTGCTTGAGTTACCTAAGTGCAAATTAGCCTTTTTACCTCTTCACTATGACTATGAGGAGCAGGTGACGGAATTGGGGTTGTTTAGCCTGGAGAAAAGGAGGCTGAGGGGAGACCTTATTGCCCTCTACAACTATCTGAAAGGAGGCTGTAGCAAGGTGGGGGTTGGTGTCTTCTCCCAGGTAACAGGTGATAGGACAAGGAGAAATGGCCTCAAGTTGCGCCAGGGGAGGTTTAGGTTGGACATTAGGAAAAATTTCTTCACCGGAAGGGTTGTCAAGCATTGGAACGGGCTGCCCAGGGAAGTGGTCGAGTCCCCATCCCTGGAGATATTTAAAAGATGTGTAGACAAGGTGTTTAGGGAAGTGGCTTAGTGGTGGAATAGCAGTGTCAGGTTAATGGTTGGACTTGATGATCTTAAATTTCTTTTCCAACCTAAACGATTCTATGATTCTGTGATTCTATACTGGCCATGTATCCTGACCCACAAGTTCAGGAGCACCTGTTGAGAGTAAAAAGTTGAAGATTGGATGGGTTTTTGCAAATGGTGGCTCTCAGAACAAGCTGCTTCTTTTCCCAATGCAATGAAGTCTAACAGTATTTTGCTCCGAATAGTTGATTAGCCCTCTTGGATTAGGTGCTGAGTTCCTATGTTGAGTACTTTGCTTGTTCCTATTTGGTCTTATTTATAACAAATTTAAGAGGCTGCATCACATTATTTCTAAATTCCCCAAAAATCTGCAGTACTAATTAGAGGATAGTTATCCCAGCTGGTGACCTTTTATCTTTGCTGGATACTTCCATTTACCAGCAAGGCAAAAAAATAGATTACTGCCATCACTACCATTACGGCAATCAAATGTTGCAGGCTGCCAAACACAATTTTTTCCCCCGATAAAACTTATTTCTTTTAATGAGAATAAATCTTTCCAAAGCACATTTTCTTTCTGATGTGAATAAGTGGTTTGAAACAGAAGCACACACATGCCTATGTGATGTCTTTTTAACATCAGATTTCTGGGCTCCAAGGAAACCAAGCACGCACACAATTTACAGAACTACAGAGGACAAGGTGGGGGGTTTTTTATTGCACTGCAGTGATGCTCTTTTATCTGTTCTGGGCTGTTGGATACCATTCTGAGATACTTAGCGGTGGCAATATCTTCACTCCGGTCTAATGTTAGGAAAATCATGATACTGCTTTCTGAGATGCCTCAAGCAAGGAAGCTTATGACAGGCATCTTCTCCCATTTGCCACAGGCCATCACAGGAGGAGGCTCAGAGTGGAAAAGCACTGTGGACCTGTTCAGGAATCATGGTGAGCACTGCAGCAGTCAGCACCCCCGTGTTCAATGGAGAGCTTCTGGTCCGCTGTGACTCACACAAAAATGTGCTGCTGCTTAAACCCTCAGAAAGAAAAAAAAAAATAATAAATCCTGTTTCAAAAATGCTCCCTGGGCAGATCTGCTGCCACGTTGTGGTCTCAGGACCACCTGGCAGAGGGGATGCCAGGGCCTGTGGCTGGGGGAGCAGGCTCACAGCGCAGACGGTTGGGGGGGTCCCCTCCTCCCCATGACCCAGGGGAAGACCCCCCCTCCCCAGAGTCACAGCAGTCACACTCAGTAAGTGCACTGTGAGTGCATTTTATTTGAGCAAGAACAATACGCTGGCTGTGTCTGGATACGGAGCAGTACAGGGTTCACATCTGAGAAAGCTTTTCCGTTGTTTTGCTGTATTTTCTGACCAGGGTAAAGAACAATCCTGAACTCTTTGAGGATGCTTTTGGAGCCAAAGTTGTTCCACCCATGTGAAAATGGAGGTTTTTAACCAAGCAACAAGCGCAAGCAGGTCAGCCGCTCAAAACTCCCCCTGCCAGGAGGCAGCTGCCCAGCCTCGAACAAAAGCTTCCTTGCAATGAACACTCCGAGTGATAGAGAAGAACAGAACGAGAATGTAAAATAGGGGTTTTAAAATGAGGAGCCACACTCGAGCTTGGCCCTACAGTACCCCTGCTAAAGGACAGAAATTCGTTAATGTGCAGTGCAGGTAGCTACCCCAGAGGTTACCTTTAACTGCGAGCTTAAAGGAAAAAGCTGTAATGGAAATGGAGGGGAGGGAAAAGCAACACATCTAGGAAAAAGCAACACATCTAGAATGTGCAGAGTCAGTTATAAGTATGCCAGGGTACAGAGAGCCAAAAAAGGCTCGGTTAGCTCTGTCCAAAGGAGTGAAGGGAAATAAAAAGGGCATTTACAAATATCAGGAGAAAAGAGATTTTTAATAAATCAGAGAGGGTAGACTGCATGGGGATTCTGAAATGCATAATATTAATTTCTACATTGGCTTTGCTTTCATCAAAAAAAACCCAGATAGATTTAATGCCTTGGCTTAAATGATTTATGATGAATAAGCGAATATACAAATCATATACAATCATTCATTCATTCAAAATAATGAATAAGAAGAATAACGAGGAGAAGAACAGTCTGATCATAGTTATCTGGTCTGATTTCCTATTTAACACAGTCTGTTTATCCTTGTTGGAAGTAGAGCAGATCATTAGCTTGTGGATTGAGTTGTCTGACGCCTAGATGTCTCTTAGTGCACATCTGGAAAAAGTCCTTTCACTTTCCTGGGACCCAGTAGCTGGAAACAGAATAGGCAAAGCTTTGTCTACATTTCCCCAAGAAACACGGTCCAAAGAGCGCTTGCTTTGTGAATCACATTATTTTCGGAATCCAAATCACTGTTTGCACAACCCCCATAACTCAGTGCTGGTTGGCTCAAAAGCAGGATGTCCCAAAAAGCCTTCCAGGAGCTCCTTAGGACTCTTCCCTGTGATCAAAATGAGGATGGCAGGGGCTAGGCCAGAAAGCACCTCCTTCTGCCACACACTCTTCTGGGAAATAGATCTTTCCCTATCAGAAACCCAGGTAAGAGTGAGCATTGCTCAGATATTCCTGTTAGGCTTTTCCAAACCTGGTGTACACTGTTGAATGTCGAGTATGCTCTGCTCTTTTTTCTTTTTTCATGACTTTTCCATAATATTAAGAGTTCTGGTATTTGATCAGTCAGCTCATGTTGCCCAGCTACAGCTGAGGCCTCTTCTTCAAACCCTTCCACAGCAGGTCCCATTTTAAGAAAAGTAAAAAAGTCCCATTTCTTCCCAAAAGACTTTTGGTCTCATCCTCTCTGGAGTGGAATATTCCAAGACTTCAGACCAACTCTGATATGGTGGGAAAGTCAGGTCCTTTATTTAGAGTGAACATGTGTATGAGATTCGGAAATAGCCACTGATGAGGAGCAGCAGATAAGGAAGGGCTGTCCCACTTGGGCTCCACGCCAGGCCCCAGGAACCACACCATACCCTGCTAATGGCAGACCTACCCCAAAATTTATCTGTGCTGCAATGGAGCCAAAATCACATAGCAATTCTGTAAATATCAAGGAGGGGAAAAAAGACAATATTTCAGGAATTAAAACCAACCTTGTGCAATCCCAAAGAACAACAAATCTCCCTGAGGGCTCCAGTCCTTTGACACCAATCAATACCAGAATGAACACGGCACTCAGACACTGCTGGTGCATTTTAGTGTGTTCGGCATCCGCATTTCCGACTATCTTTCTCCTTGATTTTAGGAACTTTCACACTAATAGAGTTTAGAAAGACTACCACTCTGAAAAGAGGCACGTGCAGATTTATTTTCATAACACAGTGAGGTTTCAAGGAGGAACAGTAATTTATTTAACACGGACAGTAATGCCTGTCTGAGGCTTACTTTTGTGAACTGCTTATTGTAGGCAAAATGTTAATTAATTGGATATTTCAAAGGAATAGGCAGGCCTCCAGGAAGCCCTCGGATTTGTCTGACACTAGAAGCCAACATTTGTCATCAGCAACAATCACAAATACAATTTTATAGTGGAGTTTCTTGTGTGCATTAAGTGGATTGTGTTTAATCCCCTGATGACATGCAAAATGACATTAGTCACTATCACTTATATAATGAATCACAAACGTATTAAAGAGGCAGCCTCCATGAGCACAGGCTCCAGCAACGAAGAACAACATGCCAGCCTAAATAAAGGGACCTTGACTGCTGTGATGGGGAAGAGACAAGTTTTGCCTTCTTTCTTACTGTCCTCCCTGTAGAAGAATTTTATCAAGGCAACTGGCATCCCCCAAGAGCTTCTGCCCTTAAAACTTACCACAAAAAGTTCTGTTTAAAAGCAGTTTGTGCCCATCACCTGTCACGTGTGTCCCCTCCACCTTACAAAGCCTATGCTGATGGCAGATGGGAACAAGAGGTGCAATGCATGGCCCCACAAACCTACACAAGCAACCTTCTGTTGGCATTGGCATGGGATTTAAGATGTTGGTTTGGGGAAGGAGCTCGAGAGGGATTTTTCACATCTTTCTGTGGCCTAACTCTGCCAGCAAACCCTTCATTTCACATGCACCAGCCCCTCTGGAGCACCACAGGGGCACAACTATAACCAACTTCATCATGCCTCCTCCAAAATTTGGGTTTTAAGAGCTTCAGGGTCTCTTCTTAAAGAGTTCCTGCCTCCGTATCCCCCAATGACTTTATCCCTGTCTATGGGAAAATGAGACACCACTTAAAGAAGATAAATTTCAGAGAAATTAGCACAACCACGACCTGTCTGACTACCAGCAGTGCAACAGCCTCCATCTCACAGATATATATGAACATAGACAACTCCCACGTTCTTGCCCAGTGCTCATTACCTTCCCGACTCACCAGAACAGCTCAGAAACAATTTAGGTATTCAATAAACTCATTAAGTACTCCCATTTACAATTTAGGATGCTATAATCTGGTCTTGCTGATTTGCATAAATTAAATCTTTCTGACTCATATCATACCTTTTTTTTTCAACCTAGGTCTTTACTTAGGAGATTTACATTACTTCCTAATTGCACATACTTGAATTTTCTTATTCAAGACAGGTTTTTGTTAAAGTATTAAAATAATTTTTAAGATATGATTAATGGTTTGCCCTTTCTCATTAATTGGTCAATTTCTCATTCTATTTCTAAGATGAGTTTTTAAAGCAGGATAAAAAGTCCTTTCATTACCTTTAGTTAAAGCTATTTGCTTCTGTTGCACTTGCACTATTGTGCACTTCTAGGACCTCTGTGCAAGGCACCTTCTGTCAAAGATGACCCCTACTCTGCAAGGCTCAAACCTAAGGGCAGACAAAGAAATAAACTGAAGTTTAAATGAGGGAGACAAAAATACAGTCAACACACAAAGCAATTTGTTTCTCTGTAGCCAGGAGGCTATTTCTGAAAAGGTGTTAGTTCCAAAATTTTTTTGTATTCAACAGAGCTCCCAAGCATATGATATAGCTTAGTGTAGGGTGAGACTTTTATTGAATAAGAATGAACTTGGGCTCATGAGTGAGCTTGGGCTATTTGCTGAGTTGAGGGTTGGTACCAGTGGGAGAACTGCTTAAATGAAGCATGCAGAATACATCACCTGGGAATTTCAGACACTGTATTTCCAAGTCATGAAAGTGGAGATTTGAGGTCTTCATCAGAGACAGATGACTCCTGATTACCTTTATAAAAAAAAAAAAAGACCAAATAAGTTTCTCATGATGATGGATAAAAGCTAGAAAAATTGTTATCTATCTATCTAAGTTAAGTGGGAACATGCCTGCACCAGGCTTACACGCCCTGAGCTGACTGTGCAGACGTTGCCCATAACACTTGAAAACCAAAAACATAAGGAACCTAAATGTATTACTTCAAAGATCTTGGGATTTTTAAGGTGGTGTCAAGATTTGGAAGGCTTGAGTCAAGTAGACAGCTTATCTGTGATGGGTTATGCAGGAGGATGAAGCGGGCATAGGCATGACAGATGCACCCTGGAAGACCGAGCAGTGTATCATGGTTCTCCTGTTGGGCCTGGGGACAGCCATCGCCAGGCCACAGCAAAATGGGCCCTCTGCTGTCGCTTTCTCAGGCATGTTCCACAATATAAATGCCCAGAGGTCTGTATGACAGAAAAGAAAGAAAACCCCCCAGGTAAAACAGGCTGGAGGGCACAGGGGCTTTTCCCTTGGCTCCTTTAGCTCTAGGGAGAGGGCGTGCTCCAAACCTGCCCTGAGTTGTAGACCCCTTCTTCTTTGTGCTATACCCTTTGAGATAGCTCAAGGGTCCATCACATGTACCTGTAAAACTATTCAGCTCTGGGTTGAATGAGACCATTTCATGTTTTCTGAAATCCTGACCGTGCCCATTCCTCCCCTCTGCACTGCTTACATGGGTTCTTGTGAGACCACGATCCTTCTAGATATGCAGTTCCCAGATATCCCATATATCCCGTAAGCTGGACACCTCTGAGACCTTTCCAGTCCTGAGGAGAGGATTATTTCATGTATCTTGCAGCCTCTGCTCTTGTTTAGATATTTGGGTAGGATATTCACCCTTTGGCAGCAGTACATTGTCACCTAATGTCCAGCTTGTTACCTCCAGCAGACCCAGATCTTTTTCTGTAGGATTGTTAACCTCTCTTACCTGCTTCCTTGAACCTTCACTGATGAAGTCCTGATGGTAGGTACTACACAGAGCACCCTGTCTCATTTGATTTTATTTCATGGTTCTACTAAAATAGAAGTTAAATAATACATGAGGCTTCAAGAAACAATTTCATGTTTTCTTACATGATCTTTCTTTTTACTTTTTTCTCCATTCTTCTGAATTTGAATTTAGAAGTATAAATTTGGTCTACAAAAAGCCATTCCTGTCATAAAGAACAAATGTAGTCCCCATGAAGGAAACAGAAAACAGGTACTGGGTTTTTATTTACTTTTCAGTTCAAATTCTTTTTCAAATGCCAAAGAAACAGAAAATTAGCGTAAGGGTGGGCTTGCTGATATAAGGGACCCAGAGAGCAAAACCACATTTTGCTACCAGAACCACAGGATGTGTTTTGTCTTCTCTCACCATTTTTCATGCTGAATTTCACCGCTTGCACTCAGGGTGGAACCAAATCATTAAATGGAGCCTTACTTACATAAGAAGCATGTGGCAGAGCATTTTAGCAATTCCTGCAAGGACGTTAAAACCAGTGAGTCTCTGTATGAGTAAAGCAGTCTGACTGGAAGACCAAATATAAAGACAAAGATGAGCTTTCAGATGCCTCCTCCCGTGTGTGTTGATAATGTGTTTATTTTTTGAAATGGGGGTTACCAGCAGTGTCAGACACACACAAAGACTGCAGGCAGATCAGTTCCAGTGGAAAAGATTAGCACAGTTTTTCTGAGGTTGGTGTGTTCAATCAAAAATAAAATGAATAAGCAACATGAATTTGAAGTGTGTCATGAATATATCTTTTGTACTCTCTAGCCCTTAAGCAAATAATGAAAAGCAATGCTAGGTATGAGTCATGATATTTCCTTAACAATGAGAATTTATTCTTCATGCCTGCAATGACATTATTTAGTTAGATACCTTGCAGTCTTTATCTACATCTTTTTTGTAAAGATAAAGTTATAGAAATGCACTGAAGGGTATTTAAATCCCTTTGAGATACATCCATAAGCCCACATAAGGTACATTGCATTAGATAGTCTAATAAAATGAATTTTCAGGTGCAGTATCTAGCCATCAGTGCAGTGGTGCTTTCTATCCAGATTTTAGCTAAACTGAGTGAAGCTCAGTAAAGCTGAGTGGCTTGCTCTTGATTACATAGCACCATGAATCCATGGCTCAATTGGTTTTAATTTTTTTTCCAGCAGCAGTCACAATATCATGAAGCTGTTTTAAACTTTCGGAAGCTCTGAACAATAAGACTGAAGAAGGATGAAACAGTAGAACTCCTATATATATGACCCTTCTTCAACAACCCTTGGCAGATCTGGGTGAGCTGGTTCACATAAGAAGAATAGTGAGGACTCCAATGGGTTTTCATTGTGTGGGAATAGATGGCAGAAGAGCAGAAATATGCTTGGAAAGAATATGGAAAAGTTTGGTTGATGGTGAAGGACACCTTAGTATTTGTGACATCCTTCAGGTTAAGCCACCTCTTGTCTACACTGCCCAGCAATGGATAGCCAGTTAAGCAGCCAAGAAGTTCACATCATTTATCACAGACAACTATCCAAATCATTCACGTGTCTCCCATGTGCTTCCCAAGCCATTTTGGCTACCCTAACACCTAACATACCTTGCTCATCACTCTACTCCCTGCAGTGGTGGTGAAGCCTGGACAGCAGTAGCAGAGGCTTCTCCCTTCTGTCCCATCAGGGTGCCTCAAAACTGTCCAAGATGCAAGAATGCACTTTAGCTTAGCTCTAGCATTTGGTTTCCCCTGAGGAGAGGAGAGGAGAGGAGAGGAGAGGAGAGGAG
>BOSO01022708.1:8469-50683 GCA_018403395.1 Gorsachius goisagi
AAAAAAAAAAACACCAAACACACCACACCCAACAAAACCCCCCTAAACCACAGATCAACTAATACATTCCCTACAGAGCTTCTAAATCATGATGGCTCCAGGAGAAACGGTGATCTTCCAACCAAGACTGGAGCCCACAATGTCCCCAAAGTGGGGGGCTCAGGATTTTTTACTGAAAAGACAGTGAATATTCTGACTTTCATTTGTAACACTTCCATCAATACATCTCATTCTATACCTGGATACCCCTATAGAAAGCCCAATGTGATTACTAGGATAAGACTGAAAACAACCTTTAGAGTATATCTGTAATAGACTATTATAAAGAAAAGGCTTTACCAAAAATAATTGGGAAGGTTGCAAAACCATATAAAAGAAAATATTTGGGTGAACTTTAACGCTATCCTTCCCCTGAAGAAGGATACCTCCGCTTAGAAGAACAAAGTTTAAATTCACAATTCCTCATGGCAAAAGCTACCATTAGAAATAAAAAGTGCTTTTCAAGTGATTCTCAGCGTACACAAAGTTTCCTCACAAGTTGCAAAGAGACAAATGGGAAATCTTCACCCTGTTCTTTCAAAACATTGCAGAAGCAAATGAGAACAGTCAAAGATTGGACTAGATGTTGGACCAGATGACCCTTGAGGTCCCTTCTGACCTAGGATTCTATGATTCTAGGAAGATAACTAAACAAACCGAATTATTACTCGTGACCATTTTCAAGCACATGTTCAGCCAAATAAACACTGAAAATACCGTGCGCCTCAGTTTCCCACATTTCACAATTTCAGCTGCCTGGAGTCCAAGAGTTCAGGTCCAAGAGCTGGAAGAGATGCTGCACTCTATCAATTTGGAAAATAATGAGAACAACATATTTTGTTCCAAGAAACAGCTATAACACTAAAGCCTTCGCACGAGTCCATTTTGGGAACAGTTTCTAGGAAAGCGGTGTAACATTTTCTAGCTGACAGATGCTGCACTTGGGAATACCCTGGCATTTTACGGAGTTTTCCATACCACTCGATCGATTCAGCATATTGCTAAATTCTAACAGGAACTTCCTCCATTTTCTGTATTCCTGAGATGCGAAATGTGAACAGAGGCAACCACGTCCAATGCATTATATTTAATAATTACAAAGGCTGAGGGTGGGGTTTTTTGTGTTTTGGGGTTTGTTTTTTTTTGTTTTGCTTTGGGGTTTTTTGTGGGGTTTGTTTGGTTTTGGGTTTTTTTGTTTGTTTTTTTGGTTGGTGGGTTTGGGTTTCTTTTTTTTTTATTTTTTTACAGTAACTGAGGAGTTTACAACAACTTCACATGCAACTCCTTTACCTCCATGGATGGTGACAGCCTATGCCCACCGTTCCTTGGCCACCAATATTACCACCATAAATCAGAAATCCTCACTGCTAATCTGTGCTATTGAACCCCTTCAGGATTGCGGAACAACAAGGCACCTTCTCGCCACAGAAAGAGCATTTGCTATTACTCATAAATATTGTAAGGGCCAGATCTGATCAGGAAAAATCTTTCAAAGATCAGTTAGTGTAGCTACAGCTGAAGCTCTGCGTTGGGCATTCGCACGGAGGAGTTTGAGTTGCGATATCACAGGCAAATCAGAGCAGGTAGAGAACAGAGTCATTAGCAACAAGAAACCAGCTGAAAGCTTCCGAGCACCGTGGAGTGTATTTAATAGGCACCACCAAAACATCGAAGCAACTGAAAACGAAGCATTTAACCAATGCAACCCTCTTCCACGAGGCACGATGACAGCTCCTGAGGATGGAGAATCACAGCGCTGGAACATCAGTGATTTTAAAGAAATTACTGGCGTGCTGTGTTTGGTTTACTGTCTCCCACCTTGCGTTTTACAAACTGTATCAAAGCACATAGTATAACGGCTCCAATTTCCCTCACAGCAGCTACACCATGTGAGAAAAATTGACAGATTAAATAGAATGTAACTGCCAAAGCAACTGTGAACTACGGCTGCCCAAGAGAAGAAAATGGTGTTCCTGAATACTATGTTAAGAAGCGCTTTTGTGATCAAATGCGACAAGTGTCCATTTTGTTAAAACACACTTAAAAAAAAAAAAAAAAAAAAGAAAGCAACTCTTCCCTCACCCCCTCTATAGGCACAAAACGCAGCTCACGTAACCCTCCCATCTTATCTGAAGAGGCCATCGAGTAGAAGTGCCCCATGCAGAAGAAACACATGTATTGAATTTTTTTGGGTTACGCGCACTTTTTATTTTGATGAATTCTCAAACCTGACTTGCTTCAAGTAGGGAAAAAAAAAAAAGAAATATCTGGTCCTAACAGAAATTGATGATGCTGTGTTAAATGAACCCCCCATTGCTTCGCTGAAGAGACGAGCACTAATCTAGCCAAACCACTGGAAGTTCCCTACTTCATCAACGCTGACATGCACATGCCTAAGTGCCAGTGACATATGCATACATGCGTTATTTATCTTGCTCTGCATTCATTAAATGGACAAATTGATATCTCAAACATTTTAAACTCATCCTGTCTTCTCAAAGTATTAGGGGCTCAGCAGAACGGGCCACCGCTGCTTCAGAGGCCAGATGTGTCATTAGCCTTACTGGGTAGACAAGATGTAAAAAGATAAAGGCATTTTATGGTATTGTTTATGAAACAAATACCAGCTGACACCCCACACCAGGGCACCACCCAAGAGGTTGCTTCATCCTACGTTATACTGAAGACAACATAAAAAAGGGTTTTTTTTTAATAGCTCATCATTTAGCCGTTGGGATAAAAC
Source organism: Gorsachius goisagi (assembly GCA_018403395.1). Taxonomy (NCBI): domain Eukaryota; kingdom Metazoa; phylum Chordata; class Aves; order Pelecaniformes; family Ardeidae; genus Gorsachius; species Gorsachius goisagi. Next base: position 11,252 of record BOSO01022708.1, read on the forward strand.
TTGCAAGAATCCATTTCTAGGCTACATTCCTGTTAAATCTATCAATGAAAGTGATTTATTCAGCCTTTACTTTATGAAAAAAAGCAGTAAATAAAGCAGTGGTCTTTTGGGAGCTCTGACAGAGAAGGGCAAGAGAAAGTTTTAAGGTTCTCCAGAGATGGGTGGGATGAGCCCAGCTCCAGAGCCATTTGACAAGCCTGGCTGGGCAGCACAGCTATCCTCTGGTATGTCCGTCTCTAAATGAAGAAAAAATGGGGTATTTTAATGAGCCATCTGCATTTCTACAACTTTAAACTGAGCCCAAGCATAGTCTTGGTGACTCACAGATTTCCAGGTGGACTATGGTCCTTCATTAGCAAAGTAAAATGCCAAAGAGCAAAACCACAGCATCATTAGGGGAAATAGATGCTCCAAATCCCTTGGTGATTTGCCATTTAGTTGAGTTTTACTAGCGTGCAGACAGGAATGAAGCCATCCAAACTCCATCCACCCAAGCTAGCAGCCAACCTCATCTTCAGATCAGACGTTCCCCTCCCGTATTGCTCCACGAGCTCTATACCCCTGCAACACGATCTGAATTTCAAACGGAAACATAAACATTAATCCAACAATTGACTCTCGCGGTTCTCTGTTTTGCCAGGATTTTTCAGAGTGTTTCTTGCTAATGAGATTTCTTCATTGTAAATAAGAGGCAATTGGCCAGGTTATTAAGCAAAACAGCATTAAGAGGTTAACTAGCATGTTAGAACCACACAGCGACTAGTGGAATGTTAAAATACTTGAATTGTACATTAATTAGAGCACACTAGTCGGTACAAACCGAAGACGGAAAATAATATTAAGCAGCTGATTTTAGACGGGAAGAGCAAGAGTATGTCAAATCAAGACAGACAATTCATTATTAACAAAACCCTCCGCATCTCTCTCTCTCCACACAGCTCGTAACTCCTTCAGCCTGCAGCAGGGTGCGTTGGGAACAGCGTGAAAGCAAGGAGAAATTCCTTGCTTTCATTAATTCCAGTCAGTCCAGATTCAAGGACTGACCGTGGATTTTAAGGGAGGCTAATTCTTGTTTTCACTCTTAAAATCCAGTATCTTTTCCCCTCTTTGGTTCCCACCACGTCACTCTTCTGCACTCACAGAATCCCAGACTGGCAAGGGTTGGAAGGGACCTCGGGAGCTCACCCAGTCCAACCCCCCTGCTAAAGCAGGTTCTCCTAGAGCAGGTTAGACAGGACTTCAAGCCCGTGCATCGGCAGCTGGCCAACCTGCCACGGTCACCGTACCACCGAGTCCCTCATCCCAATCCCAGGGAGACAATTCAGCAACTCCAGTTGTCTGGACGATGTTTTAAGAAGCCCTTTGGAAGACAGTAGCAATTATGCAACATCTCTATGGGCGTTACCACCTCAACCTGAAACCACCTTCTTTCTAGTCTGTTATCCACAACCAAAGTGATTAGCAAAGAGGCATATTAAGTGTACCTGCAGATACGTTAAATCAAGTAAAGTCAGCTGTAAAGCATTCACACCGCCTGCGCACCAGTCCATCATTTCTGACAACCCTCCTGAGGGAATACTGGGATCCGTATTGCTCATCATTTCTGGCTGCTTTCAGCTACGGTGCCACTAAACACACAAATGAAATGGGAGCTTGACCAGTCTGCACTGGGCCCAGCGCTCACACCAACAGCACCGCTAAATAGGTTGCACCTCAATAAACATTTTATGGATTTAAGGGCTAAAGTAGCAGCTGTACACTCGGCCTCGCCTTGGTACAAATTTTCTGTTTCAAACCAGAAATAATTATAGACTGCGGGAGTAAGAAAGATAAAGTAAGAGCATGATGGATATTACAAAAAACACAATGAAAGCACTTATTTCTAACCCAAGTATTTTGGATTAGTCCAAAACATTTTTAAGTATTGTAAGTACCTGATGGAAGCTAAAGTTCAAGTACTCTATGAACTCAACTGGCCTGTGCAGTAGGATAACGTACCGTGGACTTCTTTGCACAGGTATCCCGAGATCTCTGCCCTCACTGATGGGTATGCACCTGAATTCCCCCCAGATCATCTTCCAGCAGCAGGTGAGCAGCCCGTTTTATGGAAGGGAAATGATTTAGGATAATCATTTATCAATGATAGAAAACTGTGACCCAGGGATACAAAGCTACAGTTCATAAAATACCGTCATAGATTATCAGACTCAAAGTATTTGCGTTTCAGTTGTTTTGACCTTCAAATTGAATTTTTTTTTTTTTCCTTAAGCCCTTTACATCTTGTATTGAAAATATCATGGTGTTGAATGCCAGCCTGCAGCAGCATTTAGGGGACTTCACTCCTGCATGGCCTTGGTGCAACTTAGGTCATGGGATTTCTCCTGCTGCACACGGGTGTTTGGTTCAGAGTCAAACAGACTCTTTAAAAATCCCCAGAGCAATCTCATTTCAAGACTAGCATATGCATGCAAAAAGCAAACTTTAGTCACACTGGCTCTGCTTTATTTTCCCTTTAAATAAGTACTGGGACATGTAAATGCTCTGAAGATTCACCACTGCTCAGCAAAGCAAGGCCAGGGGGCATTACCAACGCCAGCGTCGGGAGAAAGACAGAAGAAATGGCAAATGTTAGGTAAGCCTTGCTAGTCATTACTCTGAAAAAATAAAACAATAAAAATGAGAGTATGAAAGAAAATTCAGCTGGTGTTTGGTTTCTGGGGCGATGCAGTAAGCAAGTGGTCAATGCTGGCTCTTTCTTTAAGACAAATGTCCACATAAAAGCATTTAAATCTTAGAGAGCATTACTCTCAGTAATACTAAATGATGGACATTTCACGTTATGTGAGAAATGAAGGTTATTTCTTTGCTGAACCAGCCTACTGCGACGCTAAGAGCTTAAAAAAAAAAAGCCAGCTTATCACATCTACACCACTTCCACAAAGAAACATAAAATAAGACAAGATAACACACATTTGAGGCGAAGAGGTTCATGTGTGCTCACCAGAAACCAAGATGACAGATGTGTGTCTCCAGCCAACCTCCTCTTCACCTAGAAATGTTTCAGAAACAAAACACACATAAACACCCCGCCGTGGTTCTCCTGTCATTCCTTATTGCTTACATCTTCACGAAAACAATCCAGGCTCTTAGAGCAAATGAAAAGAGTCCTCAGACCGGGCTGTAGCTGACGTGCCTGTAGGAAATAGGCTGCGAAGAGCTTTGACAGCCATTTTTCCACCCGGATTCTGACAGCTCTCCAGGTGAGTTACAGCCCCAAGACGAAGGGGGGAGTTTCTGCTCCTTATTTCTGTACCATTGGTCCACCCCTGCTCAGGAAGGAAGGATGTCTGCAGTCTCTTTACCAGCCATACACAGCATAACTAAGCAGAAATGTCTGATCGTGCACCCCCAGGTCATCCCAAAGCCATGCCTTCTGTTTTCACCTTTCCATGTCCATGCGTAGCACGAGTCTCCTCTGCCTCTACTAAGATTCCTGAAATTTTATCAGATTCCAATGCAACAGATGACTATATAAGGTGAAACTTCTCAATGTTTGCTTTTACAAACCATCGATACTGGAGGTACTCGAGCCCCCCAGCTACAAAACCCTACCAGGAGCAGTGGCAGCGTTTCGCCAAGGCCCAACCCCGGGTCCTCACCGAAACCCGGGCCAGCCTGGGCTCTGCTCAACCTCCCTTACCAGCCCCTTTGCTGCAATAACCATAAAGTAACCTCACACATGTATTTCTGGCAGCTACACAGAGACTTTACACTTGCTGGTTTACCATGCAAGTGCCCTAAATAAGCGGGGAACATTCCTTAGAGAAAGGCGCCCGTAGTGAGGGCTCTGGGCGTTTCTAAACACGGTCTTTGTTCGCAACTGAACTCCAAACAGCAGCTCTGCTACAGATTTCTACACAGTATACATCAAGATGTCACATGGCGTATCATTTTATGGGTCAGATCATACAAGAAGCCTGACTTCACCATCTCATTTTTCCTAATTGCCAGGCCCACCCATGCAGGATTTAAATTATGCTGGAATCTGAAGCAATAAGAAGTTATTTCCATCCCTTGTTCCATCTTCCATTTCAATTAAATAGCAGATAGTTAAACTATATCCACGATGTCCAAACAACCACGAAATAGCCTGGTGGCACCTCAGCCACCTTCCACTTCCAGGATGGAAGATGTTCACTGCCACCAGCATTGCCATTGAGTGCGTTGTTTCTTTCCAAGCCATGGGTACACACATAACAGATAAGGAAGCATTTCTAAGTGAGGTGGTCAACAGCTCCTCAAACGAGGCCTCCGAGCCAATATAAACAAATTATATGGCCTTTCCCTGATTAAGCACTCCAGAAACAAAGTCAAAAATAAACACTAAAGACGGGGATATTTTTGTTCTGAGACCTTGACTCTCCCACCCTTCTGCCTGCTTAATTGCCTGCAGTTTACACTCTTACCAATACTTTTAAATCAACGGAACTGTCCTGTTTTACACCAACGGAGCTACTACTCCATTGGTATAAAGCATCAGGTATCCAGAGTACCTGTTCCGCCCTGGGGTCTGGTTCATTTTTATAGCCCACCAGCAGGAACGGATTTTACACTAACATTCCCTTAAAGCGCTTTCACTCGCCGCATCTTGTGCCCCAAGAATTCACTTGAACGCTCAGTTTCAGCCCTGTATCTTTTGAGCAGATGCTCGAAGCTAAGCCAGTGCCTTCAGTGGTACCCTGAGCCTGATGCATCCTGCAGTTTTCATTTCTAATTAGCAGGAGCAACGGGAATTTGCTAACTAAACCTAAGCGGCTGCCGCCGGAGAGCACATTTACAACCCGCAGCTAGGTTCCTGCTCTCAGCTACTCAGAGCTCCTCGACTTTATCAGCCCAACACAGAGCAAGAAGGTGCTCAGCCCATGTAGCCAGTCCCAAGGAATGATTGTGGAACTAAGATATTAATCCAGAATTAGTTAAATCAGTGTCTTTACCCAGAAAGACGCTCCACCAATTTTAACTTCAGCTCAGGCACTGGATTAGGTACTGTAAAAAATGAAGTGGCTTTCTGAAATAATGAGGTCATTGTACTTCATTAACTGAGAAAAAAATTAATTGGGGTCACAAGAAAAACCTTGCGGTGTTAAGTCCAGCTCCTCCTTTCTCATATACACATATTGAAAAAAAAAAAACAAACCCAAACCCACTCATATAAGGAAAAGGACATTATCACTAGCAGCCAAAAGCATGTAGGACATGTCAACAAAGAGTGCAACAATGCAGAGGTGGCATAAGAAAAGATGGTAAGTAGGAGAGATGGAACTTCTATAGAAGCGTCTTCAGAAACCAAAGAGCAAACCAGAATTTTAACCTAGAAAAATTTGGTTTGGCACATCCGCCTGCAAATTACCCAAGTTGCGTGCTGCATTCTGCAGGTGAAGGGGAAAGTGCTCCTCCAGAAGAAACCTTTCAGAACCAGATTTCTTTCACATATTGGGGAAACCCAGTACCTGTTTTGAGATGGTGATTGCAACAACTGGAAGAATAGAAGGAAAGGTTTATGGATGCTTTTTGTGTCTGTGGTGTCAGGGTGGTTACAGCTTTGCCCAGCATCCCCTAAACTCTCCATCTTGCAGTACTGGGAGGTATTTTGTACCATCCCTAAATGGCTCCCCTTCTCTCACTGGGACTACTGCTCCAGGCAGAAAAATCAAATTTCTAGAGAATCAAAAAGAATAAGACATAGGAGAAGCTGTTAAAAAAACCCAGCCATCAACAAAGAGGTCAGGGCCTCTGGCAATGAGGGGAAAAAATTACTCCCATAGTCTTCAAACAGATTTGTTCTTGATACAAGGCAGGACCATTTACAGCTCAGCAAAATTTTAAAACTGGTAGTAAAGCACATTACAAGCTTTCTTAATTCAATTTCCTCTGGCATTTATTGTGGTTAATAAAATACCTAAATGTCATCGAGATTTATAAAAATGTATGTATATGTTAATAAATGCATAAACTGGATTATTCACAAAAAACCAGCTTACAGAAAGCCTAGCATCCCAAATTGATACAGATTTTGGTTTTGTTCCCTGTCAGAGGGGTAATTAGTGCTTATTTGCAAAGATTTTACTTTACAGCACTGTAAAAAACACATCTGCTTACTTCCACTATTTCCAGAGTGCAGGCTCAGCTTCGCAGGATCTCCGTTACCTTAACTATGAACTTTTATTCACCTAGATAAAAGAGTAAAAGTGCCTCAAAATAGCCTGTGCAGCTGATTCTTTCACGACTCACCAAAATAAAGCGGGACCATAAATACCTAAATACAGGATGAAGATTTGCCTAGTCCGGAGTGTGGCGATAAATAGCTCCTTATTAAGGGAAAGGGTCTTTGTTCTGAATTGAAGAAAATAACTTGAAACAAGAAAAAAAACACCACACTTAAGGGTGCTGGAACAAAAGTAGAAGCACTGATAGGAGTGCCAGTAGGTTTGCTTCCACATTACTATAAAGTATTTCCTATTACTATAAAGGATTTCCAGCAAGCTACTAAGGATTGCTTGCAAAATTGGCACAAAATTTAACGGGCTGCTTGGCTTGTTACAGCTGTGTCGAGCCCGCTGAACTCCTTTGACCAGGTCGGTGCTTGGATCATGTGTCTGCATACAGACACAAACCCTGAGATTGTGTTTTGTCACCTCTTAAAAAGAAATGAAGGCAAGCACGCTGGATTACAAACACTCTCCGCTATGCAGGCAAAATTGCACTGGAAGACTCTACACATTCCAAGTATACAGAGAAAAAAAACCTACAAGCCTCCACATACTGTACTCATCCCAGAACAGGATTTTGTCCTTACGGTCCCATTTTCTAACTCAGTAGAGAAACCCTCCCGTAAAAGTTCTGCCAGGCATTTTAGGCTTTGCTTTTTCCCTTCTCTCCTGAAGAGTTCAAGTTCAGCCTTTTAATTTCTGCTTTCAGAGATCTGTCTCGCCCTGAGTCAGAACTTCCTTGAAATAAACTGTAATGTTCTTTAATAATATCCATGCTAATGATGATCATGATTGGGAATGGTCTTTTTTTAACAAGTACTTGAACATTTAGCGTAACCAAAGCTTTTATAGGTAATTAGTGCTCTGAGCTGAATTCTGGTACAATACCATTTATATCCAAATTATTCTTAATGAACATTTGGATGCACCAGACTAGAGGACTACAGGTTTAGAGAAAAAAAATATTAATATTTTATTTTAAAACCATGTAAAATGCATTTCTGTAACTAATAAAAACAACAACAAAAAAAAATAAAGCAATTACTCAGATAATTGACTAAAGAGTATTTTCTAACTTAGGAAGCTCTGCACGGAGTTTCTCGTTGGTTAGTGCAAACCTGTAGGAGTGATTTATGAATGCAAATAGATGTACTTGCAGGAAAAGAGAGAAGACCAGGGATGTGCATATACAGAGAACATAAAACACGCTGCTAAATTATGGGTGCATGCTGAGCCTTTTAAGCACCAAAAGGACAAACATTTCGAATGCACTCATCCTTTCTGAAAGGTATTTAATATAATGTAAAAGCATCACGTTTCCCCAGAAAGCTTTTATATACAGCTCCTCTTTTAATACAAATGCTTCCTGAGCCCTCACAAATACAGTAAGTTATAAAAATTCTTGGAAATACAGTTCTTGTTCCAGAAGCTGCCATTTTTAAAATCGACACTTCCACACGGTAGGAATAAAGGGCAGCGCTTTTGCTTTTTTCCTTTTTTAAATATCTTACATTTCCCTTGAAACCTATCAAATAATTACAGACATTTCCAGGCATTAGCATTAAAAGACATTAGCAAAGAAACATTTCAGTCCCTTAATGCCACAAGTTTTAGCAGACACTGAGCTCTCCAAAGCCAAAGTAAAACTCAAAATGGCTAAAAATGTCTGATTTTAACACTAAAACCGAAGCAAACAGTAAAACCAGGCCTGTTGGAAATTTTGATTGTTTCAGCAAAAGACTCCAGTCCATTAACGCAGCCCCAAATTACCAGTCAAGGCAAACGTTCACAGACCTGTGGAGCCCAGCACCAGTTCCCAGTAGATAAAACCACCTCATATACAAGAATTTTTTTTAAACGATGCAAAAAGTTGCAGTAAGGATTTTCCAATATTTAAGAAATCTCGACTATTATTCCAGGGGATTTAATAGTGTTTAATCAATATGCAATTACATTTATTTAATTCATAATCTCTAGAGAATTAAATAGATATTGAAAAACAGTAGTAGACCTTGGGTTTTCCATGAAACAAAGGATTAAAGTGACTTTTGAATACTTTTTAAAAAATGGCAAATGTGTAATGACTGAAAGAACTGAAAAAAAATTGTTATCAAGAACTTTGACAGCAGTTCAAATCAAGACTCACAATTACGTGTTACACTAACGATGGTAAAAAATATGCAAAAATATACTTGTCTCATAATTTGCACCTTTAGTGTTGCTGCATTATAAAACCCACTTCATACCTTCTCATCCTATTAAGTACCTAAACAAAGACATATGGTACAAATCCCATTGCCTTTTCATCGACTTTGCTGGGGTTTGGAACAATCCCAAAGCAACTTGTTTTCACTAATTCTAAGCAATTTTAAGGAATGCATCATTATTGGATGAAGAATTAACCAAACGATGGAAACACTGAACAGTCAAAAGCAAAAACAACAAAAAAAATGAGGTATCAAGTACTCAAACCTGGATTTTTTTTTTGCAATTAGGTATCATGTTCTGAATGCTTCCATATCCTTGCAAAGCCAACACCTAAAATTCATTAACTTTGTATCTTCTAGCATCAACTTTATTATGTGATTTTGTTTCTGTTTAGCCAAGCCTGCCAAAGCAAGTGCCCGTACTCACACAAGCTTTCCTTTGGAGAAAACTCATTAACAACTGGTTATTAGCAACACCCTTTGCTATCTGAGTTCAATATTTCAGCTTCTCATCTTTTCTTTTGTACTGTAGCACAGTTCTTTAATTAATTTGTGTCTACCTAATTAAGTTCTGCCACCAGTTACAATAAAAGCAAAGCCTATTGCAAATCCCACCACTTAAATCCATCAATCTTACCGGACTGATGGCCCGTTCGTTGGGATAAGCAGCACCTGACAACTTAAAAATGAGAAGTTTCCCATCTTACTGGAGTTTCATCAGGTCCTTGGTGATTTTCTACTCCATTTAATCTCAAAATCATGCAGCTCTGTGACACGGAGTTGCTTCTCCCACTCAATTTGATGGTAAAAGGGTTTTGCAACATCTATTTTATGATTACAAAAACTTCTGCTCAGGACTGCAAAAAGCTCCACTTCATTTAAAAACCTTGCAAGGCAGAGTACATCCCCACAGTGTCAATGTCCAGGATTCAGCTGGGATAGAGTTATTTTTCTTCCTAGCAGCTGGCAGAGTGCTGTGTTTTGGATTTAGCATGAGAAGAATGTTGCTAACACCCTGATGCGTTGGGTGTTGCTGAGCAGGGCTTGCACTGAGTCAAGGCCTTTCCAGCTTCCCCTGCTCTGCCAGGGGCACGAGGAGCTGGGGGGGGACACGGCTGGGACGGGACACGGCTGGGACAACTGACCCCAACTGCCCCCTGGGGTACCCCACACCGTATGGCATCATGCTGAGCACATCGAGCTGGGGGAAGGAGGAGGAGAAGGGGGGGACGCTGGGGGCGATGGCGTTTGCCTGCCCAAGTCACCGTCACGGGTGATGGAGCCCGGCTGTCCTGGGGGTGGCTGAGCACCCCCCTGCCATGGGAAGCAGGGAATGAACCCCTTGGTTTGCTCTGCTTGCCTGTGTGGCTTTTGCTTTCCCTATTAAACTGTCTTTATCTCAACCCACAAGTTTTCTCACTTCTACTCTTCCGATTCTCTCCCCCATCCCACTGGGAGGGAGGGAGCGAGCAGCTGGAGGGGGGGGGGGGGGCGCTGAGCTGCCGGCTGGGATTTTCCCTTCCCACGCTAAGAAAGAGATTGCCGTTATGGACAATTACCACCATTACCACACTTCCCACCACACTTCCCATCACAAAGAGCTGAGGTTTTTTTTTATTTTTAGTAGCACCCTCCACCACTGTGCCACAGAGATATGTGGGCAAGAGCCCCAGAGGTCTCTTCACCAGCCCTTTAAAGCTATACAACCCCCCCAAATTTTTAGCTTCCCTGATTTCCTCCATCTGTATTCCCAATCTCTAATTAGCTTTAATTAGAATTTGTATCATTAGCATTTTATATTTTTTCTCAGGATGCTCACCCTTCCCTTGAGGAACACATTGCCTTAGCGATGACTAACAGAACAGTAAAGTTGGGTAGATTCACTCTGGAAAAGCACCCAGAAAATTTACAGATCTGACAAAAAAAAAGTTAAGGTTTATTCAAAGCCTTTCTGATAGAAAAAAAAAAATGAGACTGGAGATTCCACAAACTTTTCTTGGCAGTTTCTGGGCCTTTTAAGTGACAGCCTTTCTAAAAACAGTCAAGCAACAAAGCGTTTGCTGCAGTCTCCCTGTCTCTGTGGAAGATTTTCTCTCCAGACTGAAGGAGGAGCAGCTAAGCATCCTGCAAACCGTACTTTGTTTTGGATGGCTTTCAAGAATAGGGGTGAGTCTTTAGATAACCTAATTAACTCAATCATAACACGGCTATCCCAATTAACTCGGCATGATTCAAGGACAGTTTGTACATCTGACGTCTAGCCCAGCTGCCTGCATACAAAAAAATACGTATTTATCCTAAAAAAGCAACTTAGAAAACAAAAGTTTCGTGTCTTGATCCAAAGTCCATTTGACCCAGTGGAAAAATACCACCATTTTTGAATGAGGCTCTAAGAGCAATTCACATTATTTTTAGGAAAGATCATCTCAGAGCAAAGATTTTGAAACGCTCTTAAGAAGTCTGAAGCACCACTCGAGACCCAGTCACAAAAGCTTTATGCAGACAAAATTCTCATTACAATCAGCAGGGGTTTGCTTTCATAATGAATATTTGAGTCAACTGATTGGAGTGCTCAACTTCTGAGATGGCTGGTGCACAAGATATTCTTGACTGCATGATTCCTCCGTAATGCTCCGTAATATACAGCACTGATTTAGAAACAAGCAATTTTGACAGGGTTGAAAAGGGTGCAAATGGGTAAAGTTACAGCCCAAGTAGCTCGCCTGACTGTTCGCCATTACTCGCCAAAGTTCAAATTGTTCCTACTTAAATGATACCGTTCAAAGTTCCCATCGAATGAATGGTCCAACTGTTGTAACTCTGAGACAGCACAGTTGGGTCTGACTTCTTACCCTCTTCTGCAAATAAACTTGGAGGAAAAGAATTTAAGGAGTTCTTGTCCTCTTAAAAACTAACTTAATTCACAGGACGATAAAGATGTGAACTCCGTCACACAGAGAGCAGCAATAAAAGGAAGTTGAGTTACAGTCTGTAATAACCAAATCCCACACTGAAAGTTCTCAACAGTTCATGTCATTCTCAATGGATCATAACATCCATCTACTGATTTTAATGACCTAAGAGCAAATTGCAACTGTCCAATAAAAGCATTTCTAAAAACATGGCTGTGTACGTTCATATTTGGCCATGTATAAACCAGTTGCATGGAATGTCACTGCAATTAATTTTATTGGCTGCAATAAGCCACTGAACTGTTTTAGGATGATTTTACAAGCTGACTATGTTTGCACACAAACACCCACCAAAGCTTTTAGGCATGTGCACTTTACCAGTATGACTCCACGCAAGTCCATTTACTCCTGTGGAGATAGAGCAGCGTAAAGAATCAGGATCAGACTCCAGAGGGTCTCAACGTATTTTAACACAAACACAGATCCCAGCCTGGACCTGGGGGGAATGCTCTGTGCGTACCATTGCCCTCCCCTGAAATACTGCTTAAGTGTTTCCAACCCTGACGCACTCTGGATTCGGCCACCTCTCACAACAAGCTTGACAAAGCGCTGGAGGAACTCCTCGGTGGGATAGAGGAACTCCTTAGTGGGATACTGCCAGTGTCACAGGGTAGTTTATCAGCTCTGCACAGTGGGGGAATTAGCACGTGGAGGAGAGGAGCCCGCTTTTTGAACCAAGCCTCTCATGTGCCTATCCCGTGGGTACAGCCAGAGATGAGATTTATACGTATATAAAAAAAATACTGTTCACAGTCTGCTCAACTAGCATAGAAAAAGTCATCTGTGGTAGGAACAAGAAGTGTACTAAGGAGGATCGTGCTACATCTTAGGTAGCCTCATACTGAGGATCTCAAAACAGGCAGTAACCGATCTTTCAGCAAAAACGTGCTCATGGAGATGTTTCCTCCTAATTCCATCAAATCGTCACTTTAAGACTTATATTCATATTTTTCTTGCTTTTGGCATCACCACTACAGAACTTAATTGAAGACACTGTCATTACACATACCGCTCTTTTCATCTTGGTCTTGTGCCACCCAAGTATGTTAGAGCTAGAATAAGTAGAGTTTTTTCTAATAGCATTCTTTTTCAAATTAAAAAAAAAAAAGTACTATTTGCATGGTATCAGAACAACCCATTCGGCTTCCACAAGAAAAACTGATCAAAAAAAAAAAAAAGAGTACTAAGACATAGAGCCAAGTCCATCTCTACCTTCATTCCCTCTGCTGTGGAGTTTTCAAGCTTCAGCTGTCAATCTCTACCCTTGTGCATGGCTTGGGTTTGTGCATGGCTTTTGGGCCCCTCTCCCCTCCCCAGGCAGATTCACAGATTCCTTCTCTCTCTCTCAAAAGAGAGTCCTTCCCAGCCCACCCTTCTCTACCCGAGAGTTTCATAACAAACCAATTTTGTCACCAGAGCCAAGGTAAAATATTTGTCTCCTCTCCCCATTTCCCCCTTCTTCCCCATGCTCCAGTTGATGTCCTGTTCTCCTACAGCTGCCTGTTGGGCTGTCTCATCAACTGGATCACCAAACCCAACATTTCTATAATTACTTTCAGTTTAGTTTTGCTTATTTAAATAGGTTGCTTCACTAGAAAGCTTGCATACCCTTGTTTCTGCCTTTTTTTTTTTCCCCCTGAAACATAAACCATTCCTAGTATATTCTTATATTTAGGCAAGCAGGGCAGATTAAATAATGTATTTAGTCTGTAAGAGTCTTGTAAGTTCTGTCTAGCAGGAAGTGGCCATGAAATTTTCTATTTTTTCCATAGTTAGGCATAATAATTAGCACAATAATGCCCTTGTTAACATTCCTAATTATATGCAACTAGTACACCAGTACCTCCTAGAATGAAGCGGGTTACCTTTCCCGCCTCATCTGGGACAGTCCGCGTCCCCGCTGGCATCCTGCCCGCTGAGCAAGGACAGACTGCGGGAGCCAGTCTGACGCGCAAATCAAAAATAAAAGATCTTTACTCTAAAATAGCCCTAACGTAAAAAACAACTTACATAAAAAGTCATAAAATAGCTCCCAGCCAGGCAAAAACTGTTCAATAAACCCAATGCATCAAAAGCACCACCAGGTTCCCCCAGTACCGAGGTTTTGGCGCTCGCTCTTTCGGACCAGACCTGCTCATTAATCAGCGCCGGCACCGGCTGGGGGTTTTGCTTTGGGTCTGACGACACGAACTCGGGGACCACTTACATTTTTACTGCATATTGCCATGTCACCAAGCTGTTCAGATTAGCTCTGCTGGGAGGCTGTCTCATTCCAGGAATAGAAATTAATTAATCAGTATATTTTCCGCCCCTGTGCCAGGAAAAACATCTCTGATTAAAATGGTGTACTGAAGTTTTTTTGCAATCACTGCCGACACGACTATTGATTAAATGAAAACCTTGCGAGCACTTACTTGTTTTATAGGTGTATTTATTTCGTTCCTCTCAAGCTCCTTTGTTTTAATTAAAGGGTATATTCTAGAAGCACTATGATTATTATATATCGAAAACACCTTCGTAAATCTAAGACGTCTCCTTTTTGAAAGGAGAGTGCTCCATATACGATGGAAGTACTTACCTTCCTACTTTAGATTCTTAAAACTTGACTCTAGTGAAAAGCTTGCCTTGGAGGTTAGTACCAAAACTTCGTGTTGAAGCTCCAAATAAATCTACAACGTAGCTTCAGGGCAGGAAAAGCACTGAAGATTCGGTGCAGCCATAACTGAACACCACCACGACTGCCAACTTGGCAGTCTTTGCATCTTGCTTGGACTGAGCTCCCGATTCTCAGAAAATTGCTACCCGATAAAGCTGCGTTTAAGCGACCAATGGTTGCTATGGTCTCCCTTCAAAAACGCTGGCAGGAGAACCATGCTGGCTGAGGCTTTACAAAATTGAGATGGTTACGCACCCAACAAGTGGGCGACCCTGAGTCCTTCAGCTCCAAAGGCATTTCAGTCCCTGTTAGCACACTGCAGAGGAACATCTCCTATCCAATGGTTTCGTTCCTTCCCGCTGCTGTGGCCCAGAGAGGCTTTAAGAAATTAGAAGTTTACTGGGCTGGATCACACATTACTGCCAGGCTACAGCACTTGCTGCCGCTGCAATGTAGCCGGAGCACTCTCCTAGGAACTGGAAAGCTTGGGTTTCCAGTTTGGCTACGTTTATATACTTTATCTAATATCTTAATGCATACAAAACAGTGCATAGAGCTAAGGTATCCTAGCTCCCAGGAAGGGACTGCCAGAGCCCTCTCAAGAGGGGAAAAAATTAAAACAAAACTCCAAAGGCAACCTTTAATCACAGAATCACCTTGGTTGGAAAAGCCCTTTAAGATCATCGAGTCCAANNCCTTCTTTTAAATCCCTCCAGGGATGGGGACTCCACCACCTCCCTGGGCAGCCCATTCCAGAGCCTGGCAACCCCTTCTGTGAAGAAATTTTTCGTAATGTCTAAATACCACTTGGTATTAAATTAAATGGAAATTAAAAAAAAGGGGCTATTCTTTGGCCCCCCTCTCAGTTAACACAGTCCTCCTCATACACACAGTACGCTTAAATTCAACATGATCATTTCTGTACTCCAGAGCATTGCCGATTGAAACCCGGTCAAGTTGTAAGCACTTCCCAGCCGATTGCTGCATGATGCCAGAGAGCTGCCGTTCCTTTGGGACGTGGCCTGGCTCCCATGAAGTATTGCAGGGGCTGCAAGGTGGCAGGCAGAATCTTAAGGGACCTTAAACCTTCATTACAGATGCCTGCAACGAAGGCATTCCTGACCCCGACCATCCACCCTGTGCCCTATCCAGAGAGACACCCACATTCCAACCTCAGTTCCAATACTTTTCCTTTTGCTAAGGTTTTTTTTCCTAATATCTACTGTGAATCTATCCTGATGGAGCTGAAGCCCCACCCTGCATACATTGCTCCCACAAGCCAAACCCCATGGGTTTCTCTATTCCCTACGGCTCAGAGGACTAGCAAACACCAACTTTCTCTGCTAAGACACACCAATCCATCCATATACTTTGTTAAAATAATGTACTAAGCTCGCAATACCAGAGGTCAACTTTTGACGTTTACACCACATTTGGTGCATTTCATCGTGCAGGGAAATGGGGAAGGGTCCCGCGGGCTCAGTCCCAGGAACCTGGGTGCTGCTTGGGCACGTGCTCCGTCCCATCGCCACGCTGCAGGTGCAGAACACGCTTCTCCCTGTGACTTCCCTGGGGTTTTGCAGGCAAAGCCACCCACTTTGCCCCAGCTCTGCTGCTTCTTAATCACGAAAGCACGGACCAAGGTTCCTCGTCGCGGCTCGTTGCAGCAATGAGCCAGGGACCTTCCACCTCTTCTCGCAGTTCAGGATTCCAGGAGCATTGGCCTGAAGCTACTTCCAGCGAGAAGAAAAGGCTGCTGCGTAGTTCAGGGACTGTTTCTCTAATTACCATGAAAGAAGAATTATGACATCACACTTGCCCAGACCTTTTCATGTCTCACTGCTTTCCTCCGTATCTTTTATGGAGACAAACGTTCACTGATTCATTTTGGAAATATAAGATAAGATATTAATCATCGCACATCCTGTTATAAGGAAATCACGCTAAATTAGCCCAATAATTACAAGTTGTGAATTATCTGGTCAGGTCTGATAAATGGAGAACAGCAGGGAGCTTTAAACACCCTTTACCCTACACACCTCAAATCTTGCCCAATATTTTACCCATTGCACTAATTTTACCTGTTACTCCCTATGCTTTGGGAAGAAGACTCACACGCACGTGCATCTTTAGCCATTTTGCCGTTTTTCAAACTTATCAAAACGGCACGTCTCTTCTGAAGATGCCTAGAACATTTTCAAACCTTGATGTGCATAAATTAGCGGTGCCGCATAAGGCAACCCTAATTTATGCACTCGCTACAGACCCAATTAGTTCTCCTGTAACAGAATGCCAAACAGATTTTCTTAATAAAGCAGAACATATCACATCTAATATTTACATAAAATGCAGAGTTTTGAGTCTGTCACTTTGTGTTACTAACCCCAGCCTTCGAGAAGGGAGTTCTGAAATTGGCTTTTTTCCCCCCGCCCGTGAGCACCACCGGCAGAACAGGGGACAGATGATCGGTTTGGACAGATCAATGTCACTCCATTGCAGCTAATGGAGTGACATGGATTTACATCAGCATGATGGCGCCGGGAGGTCCTACGAGACCCGTGGGACCGGAGCACACGGGATGGGGGCTCGGCAAGCTTGCCCTCCTCTGGCACGGAGCAGCCCCCTTCACCTCCGTGGGCATGGGGCTATACCTTAGTGAGCAGCAGACAGCTGTCAGGGACTCTATATCTTGATTATACTCTTGTTAATATTTTAATCTCTTCCAGCCCAGATGGCTTAATTCCTTGGTTAAGGCTGAGACATGCCTGAGCGGTTGCAAGCTGAGGCTCTATCGAGAGATGCGATAAGTGACATGGTGAACTGGGAGGAAAAAAAGCCCACAAGACAGGCGGGGATCACGTTTGTGCCTCTGATATTTCTCACTCCAGTTAGCAACCAGAAACGCTGCCGGATGCCTGCGTGCTGCGGCGATTGCGTATCAACACCTCCATCTGCATTGGTGACCTTCTTCAGGTAACTCCCATGTATTTTGTCGCTTCGAGATGCGACCGCCCCAAGTCCAGAGGAGGTCGTGGAGTGCACAAGGTACCACACCACGCTGGCCAAACGCTGGGTATTAGAACTGACCTGAGGTTTGCCCAGTTAAAACTAAACAAAAATATTTGTGAGATAAAAACCAATGCTACGCAGATAACCTAGAAGACCAGCATCAAGCACTTCTTGACTATGAAGTGGACCATAAGCTGATCCCAGAAAAGGGAAAAGAAAAAAAAAGAAAAAAAAAAAGAGTAGGTGAAATAGGGGACTGCTTCTCCACGTCCCCTCTGGAAATGGCAATTCAAGATACTGCTATCCCTCATGGAATGTGCTTACAGTGGCTACAAGCAAAACCAACAGGTCTGATGTCCACTGGCAGAATTGAGTGCACAAAGTCACTTCAGATGACAAGCAAGTAACTTTTCGTCTTTTTCCTATTTATTTCAAGCAGATCAATCGAAATGAGCCATTTTGATCTTCATGGATACGTAAATTAGCTTTGTTCTTTTGCCTAACAACCTCCTGTCAAGACTCTTCTAATAAACTAAAATTATTGCATAAAGATTTTAGAGCAGAACAACAAAAAACTTCACATTTCTATAGCCATAAAGAGAATCCCACACCACCAGATGGGTTAACAGGATCTACCTGCGATACGGCTGAGCCAGTCAGCGCTCACATTGTGCACCCCACAAACACCAGGGATCTAGCCTTCCAGACCTGTACACGATCCAAAATCCTGGATAAACACACACATGCTTTTTTGCTCGTGTATGTTTTGTGTAAGCGTACAACTCCGCAATGAAATTTGGCGTTCCTTAAGCAGAGGGCAGTATTACATCAGTAAACGGTTATTAAAAGTTACCTAATCTATAAGTATGTGAAATGACATTTCTGCAGCCTAGGGATAGATATTCCAGTTAACTGACTAATAGATAGAAAAGTTTCAGAAACTACAACCATATTCAATTACTGCAGAGGAATATAAATAGGGAAGCGTTCTGGCCTCCTCCTCCCCACACACGCTTTGCTAATAAAAAAAAAAAATCTTCTTGTGAAGGTATTGCTTTACTTTGATCCAATCCTTTTCCCAACTCCTTTCTCAAACTTCATCCCAGCAGGTTTACTCCGCTCTCCTCATTGCACGCCACAATTAACAGCTCATTAAATATAAACGGCAGAGCTACTCCGTCCAGCGTTATTGGCTAAACCCGCACATCCTCCCGCTCCTCACGGCCCTGGCACTGCAACCCCCCCACCAAGAACACCAAGAACTGCTCCGAGTTTCCCTGTGGCTCCACGATGCTTTGGCTTTCCCTATGGCTCCATGGCCATCCTGGCTCCTGTAATCCCCAAGCACTCTGCTGCCCCTCTTAATGGCAAGGTTGGAGCTGAGAAACCTGCCAAGAGGTAACATTCACCGGCAAAGTCTCAGCCCCAAAAACTTTTGCTAGTGCTTTGACATTTGTGTAACATTCAGGAGCCGCTTGCTCACACAGAGGCGTTATTCTCTACCAGTGAAGCACTTCAGATGGAAACTATTATCTATTTCTAACTGACATCTTCCACTAAATGGAACATTTAATTAATTTGGTCCCAGGCCAGTCTGATCTCTTTTGCTTGCATGAGGGCGAGCACGACTTGTAACTCTTTGGCACCGTTTCTTCTCCTCCTCCTCCCCCTTAAAAGGAACTTCAGTTGTTTACAGAATAGATACAAGAAAATCCAAGCTGGTACGGTGACACATCATTAGTTAAAAATACACCACAGCATAAAGAGCTTTAGTACGGAGAGAGCATTGGAATGCAGAACTACACAAAAATGGCTTAGGAAGGAAAACGAAAGTCATCTGCAAAGCGATGATTTTTTCTGCTCCCGGCTGTAGCAGCAGAACAAAAAGAGTGGCACCACTTTGTGCGTTACTACAGAAAGCCAACTTGGTACCATCAGCTGGGTTGAAAATAGAGGATAAGGGGTGATAAAAGTATTTGAAATATATCTCTACAATGCAGAGAGTAAATGCAGGGAATAAGGGGGGATGGTCCCAAAAGACAAAAACAAACCCCAAAGCCTAAAGGAGAATAAAAACTGCAGGTCACTGGCCAGAGCCAGGCTGGCCTAACAAGCACAGACAAGGCAATTTGTGACTTACAGTAAGTTGCAGAAAGCCCTAAAGACAAAGAAACGGCAATCCAGCGAAGATGACAGCATCTCCTTGGGAGAGTCACCGCACAAACCCCCGCGCAGTTTCTGAGCACGCGTACGGCCGGGCAGACGCGCGCGAGGAGTTCCAACAGCAACAAAGCGGGGATGCCCAGGCTTAGTCTGGGTTCTGTCTGAAAACCAAAGCAACTCCCAGATCTGAGCAACATTCCGCTCGGGAGAGAAGGAGCACATCTCCCCTCCAAAGTTATCTGCAAGGCGGCGCAACGGCTTCGAGCTGCCGCAGACTCTCGGCAGCTGAAAGGTCAAGCCGAGCTCCACGTCCCTCTGCGACAAGACTCTATGGCCAGAGGTCCTCATAAAAAGACCACTTAAGCTTTCCTTAGAAACACAAAGGTCACGCTAATGCAATTAATTGTGAAAACCAGGAGGTGAATTTTAGTAAGGTTAACACCCATCTGTCCTACATGTGCCATAGCCACAAACCCTTAGTGCCCGATGCCACACCATAGTCTGGGATCCTCTCTGCAGGAGCGGCTGAGACTTCAGAGCCTGCTTATAACCACGTCCATCCCCAACTCACATCTAGCTTAATTAAGTGGCAACTGTAATTAGCGTACAACACAGAAGTCTCAAAACAGATGCTGAAGAAAAAGCGGCGCATTGCTAAGTGTCAGAAAGTGAGGGGCTCGTACTCCCTCGGCGGGTCGGTCAGTCCCTTCCAAAATCCTTCCAGAGGATCCTTCCAGCCTAGAGCTAATCAACATAACCCCCATTATAAATTGATAAGAAAGGCTGTAGCTGGCTATCAAATGGTACACAATAAAGTACGGCAGAAGCAAACGGTAAGGCAAAACCAGCAATAGAGAAGCGAGGGTGGGTTTTCATATGCGCTGGTGGGAGCAAGGAGCACGTCGATGGATCCCAGAGCAAGAGTCGGAACAGACGCGAGCTGGTCCCAAGGGCACACAAGCCATTGAGGATGCTTGAATGCTAAATATCGGAAAGTTTAAGATTTTGATGTATAAAAGGAAGTTATGAGCCACATATTCTTGCAGCACTATCAAGAAGAATTACTGAACTGATGATTGTCAATAGCGAAGGCTAAAGTTCATGTGGTGTAACTTAATGCAGAGCCAGCTACGGTACCACACACCTTTTGGAAAAAAAGTCACGAAGAAAAAAAGTGAGAGAGATGCTATAGTGACATTTTTCAGGGGGGGAAAAGAAAGGTAGCTCTAATCATCAGCCTCTGAAGAGTTGTTTTAATTCTAGGATAACAGACTGTGGCAAAACCTAAACAAACCCCAAAGAAAATCAGGACACATCTGTTCAGCATGAAAACAGTTTTTTCCGTCTGCTTCCCGTGGATGAATAAAAACAGAAAAAGACTTCAAGGAGTGTGCTGAAGATAACATCTCCCATATCAAAGCAGGTGATACAGGAGAATTGTGATAATTCTTATGGAATGAGAGGAACGAAGATTAAGAGGAAAATGAGGAAATAAGACATCTTTGAACTACTTTGAAGTAGGGCACCACAAAGCTGATCCAAATTCCCATTAACTTTAGCAGTGCATGAAATACAGTTTACAAGCTGTATGGCTCCGTATCCAAGAAATACCAATGTGGGGCTGCTAAGCTATTGAAATAGGGGCATTACAGTAAGCGACAACTAACACACATCGCTGCGTGCTCATAACTGGTAACGAGTCAGAAGTACAAAGGAAAACACGGACCTAAGAGGGCTACAGGAAAAGATTTGCTGGAAAGGACTTGTTTTACGTGAAGAGGAATGAAAATAGTGGCTGTGAGACTGAAGTGATAACTTCTAAAGGGTTTAAAAGTGGCAAGGGAGCTGAAGCGATGAAAAGAAGCCCAGAAGGAATTACAGCCTGGAGACCAAAAAAAAGTCGTATTCTGATTCCCTCTCTACGGTATGTGGTGCACTGAGGACAGCTGCCACTCAAGGAGCACCAAAATAACGTTTTACTAGAAAGCTTTGAGCAGGACAGTTGCACTACGCCATCTCTACAGACCCCTTCCAAACTCAACTATTGTATGAAAACAAGACTTGCAACATTTTATACAAGAAGTTTTATCATTTTTAAAAAAATAAGCTTATGAGAAATTGAAACCAAAGATGCATTTCCAAGTCAGGAGGCAAAGATGTTCTTCCTAAGATGGTATAAATAGATGCAAGGATCAGGTTGAATGAATTAGGCACAACAAAAAGATCTTCTTTTCCTTCTCAATAAAGACATTAACTTCAACTGTGCTCCCGAGTAAAAGAAACTAAGAATCGAAATTCAAAATAGACTTCAAAATTTGCCCTAAGGAATATTTCTCACTCCTTCAGCTGGCAGACTGATCATGTGAAGCAATGCAGCAGCTTGCCAAAGCACTTTTCTTGGGGCAAGAGATGCAAACTCATACCTAAGATCAACACAGGGGAAGACAGACAGACCAGGCAAACCTTTCAAAGAGCAAGTCATGCTGTAACACCTTTATACAAAATCATATAACACTTACTCTTGATAACAATAAAAGGGTGATAGAAATAGGTTCTAGTAAAGCTTAGACTAAATATTTTGATCTGCAAAGCAAAGATTAATTTTAACTAATCATGGATTTCCTGAAGCACCTTAATTTGTGTTTAAGCTGTTTATTTCCCGGGAATCAAATCTTTAAAAAAAAAAAAAAAAAAAGGAGGAAAAGCATAAATTGTGCCCCAAGGAACTATGAGGGGTAGGCAGGCTCTGGAGTTTCATCCAAACACGGTGTGGTTTTGGATTTGCTGATTTCTAGCCAGAGATGTCACTTTTTTCCATTTCAAAGTGCTCCAGCACCATGAATCTACGCAAAGAACTCCAATACACTGGTGCAGTATCAAAAGCTGGCAGCAATCATTTCAATATTTCACAGTTTCAGCACCAAAACACACCTTCATGTTTGCTGACTTGAGCATTTTTTGCCTTATAAATATTTGGGTTAAGGGGCACGCGAGATGTGACGTTGGTACACCTCATTTACATTTCTAAAGTAAATGTTTAATATTCTAGTAGTCTGAAATTAATTTCCTAAATGTTAATTGATGCTATTGAAAATTGCAACGGGCATAGTCAAGGCATTTCAAATGATTAACATGAGAGTTGAGAGCAATGAAGCCATTTTAGCCATGGTCAAAACCATTGCCATACCTCTTGTCCCACCTGTAGCAAGGAATGCTTACTAGAAATAAAAATAAAACTGGCGCAATTTAATCTGGCTGAAATTGATACTCGTCTCAGAGTCATCAACCAGATTTCGTCTCCTTCACCTGAGGACAGAGCTCTTTTTATAGGGGTTTCAGGCCCTTTCTGATTTCTTCCATGGATGTCACTGATTAAATGAGTGGAGGCTGTTCAAGATCCCTCACCACCCAGCCCCTCAAACATCACGACTGCACCTTTAAATAATTAAAAGAAAAAAAATCTTAAAAATATTTGATTAGCAGCTCCCAAACCCTGCAGGTCCACAGCCCAAGCAGCGAGAAGCAGCCAGGTACAACCTCACCCCCCCAGTTTTGGGTCTCAGCCTCCCACGGTTCTCACGCCAAGACCCCCCCAAGTCCCACCGCCTTCCCTTCATACCGTCGGGCCCCAGAAGACAACCATCACCAACAGCCTTGTCAACACGCTGACAGGAGGTAGAGAAAGCTTCCAACAGATACTCACTTTTAATGAGAGTTTGTTGAAATAAGTTTATTTCTTTTAAAGACCTGCTTGGAAGAAAACCCCTTTAGTCAGCTCATCAACCCGTCACGCTGAAGAAGTCAACTGTAAAACCACAAGCATTTAAACGTTTGACGCATCTTACCAACTCATTCTAATACCTGAGCTCACCGAGACCGAGCACAGCTATCAAACTCCACATGAAGACGATGATGATGCTCTGCCCAGACACATCCATACAGAGCACAGCCTGCCTCCACTCCTCATCCTCCTCCCCTGCGAGCCACCAGCAGGTTGCTGCCTCCCTGGCCATTCCAAGCCTGCTCTCCAGCCCGACCCCACAATCTGAGAAACCTGGGTTTAAAAAGAAAGAGCTCAGATTTCCTTTTGGCAGCCCTGTTTAATGCTTATTGCGGGTGTCGGCATTGTGCTACAGTTTGGGAAGGAAGGCTCAACCACAGCCACCTCGCTAATGCCGCGCTTCACCTCCTCAGCTTTTTGTTCCTTTGTGCTGCACACCTCCCAGCCGGCTGCCACCAACCCCTACCGCCCTGATATTAAAAGCCCAAGACCATAATTTTTGATATTTATAATTACAACAGCCATTGCTTCAACCCTAAAAGGATCCTGCTTTGCCACATCACACGGGGCACTTGTATGGTTGCATTCAGATTTCTGTATCCTCCGCACCCAAGAAAGCTCCTTCGTGTTCATTTTGATGCTGGGTTCTGATCAAGATGCTTGAGCTGAAAAACTTCTCCCTCCTGAAAAGGGCCTTGTAGATCACTACGCTTTTTGAAAATACTGAAATTTTGAAAGGGGTAAAAAGTTGCTTTTGATTTTAGAAGTCCAGCCTATATCCACAACACTCGTACGATACTAAATACAATAAATCTCACTGGATTTGGTTGTCCTCATCATTATCTTGTTAACAATTGATTATTTATCTGCAAGAAAGCATATGGCGTTCCTCTTCCAGTTTGTAGGCTAAACAACTCGATTCAGATTAACAACCTGCGACGACTCGATTCAGATTAACAACTTACTGAAGTGCCACACGCATGAAGACCAAGCAGCAGTCCAAGCTCAATAGGTGTGCTGCAGAAAATGCATCCCTCTAGAAGTAAACGGGGAATCACGTCACTCCCAAAGTGTCACTCCAGCATTTTTCAGGAGCTCTGCACTCACTTAAGCACCCCTTGAGGCACCAACCACCACAAGATAGAGGATGACAGATGTACCATCTCAAACAGCAAATCCTACTGCGATTTTAATTGAATTACAGCAGCCATTTTATTTTTTGCAGAGCCTCTAGACTCCGTACTGCTTGCTTGCTTCCAGTGATGCAGCAGTTTATTTCTCAGTACACTAATCCCTCCATAAGACAGTTTCTCATTCCTTTTAAGTAGGGCTTCTGACAGCAGCTACCTATATCTTTGTTGTTTAAGACTCTCCCTTTTTTTATTAAACAGAAGTAGTTTATCTCAGACACACTTTTGCTTTCAGACTCTACCACTTTTACATCCATGAGAAGGCTCCGGCTTCCAGCAGTTCAGGAGTTGTCCTCACAATATACTGTTCCTCTGTACTGACACCAGTGTTGTAGCAACTAAAAAAAAGGGGCAGAAGAAAGGAAACCTGAAGCCCAGAGGATAAGCAGCAGACAGGGACGCTTGCCTATAAACATACGGCAGCTGTGAAACGTTCTTTGCAATATCTGGAAAATACAAGTTTACTTTGCTATTTACTCCAACAAAACTGCCGACTGGCTATTTTAGTTGCTAAAATAGGGTGTGGAAGGTTCTGTTCATAGGAAAAAAAAAAAGGCAAAATAGGCAAAACCGACTGCCAGGACCCACCTCTGCCAGAGCAGGCGGTGTGGAAGTGTCAGCAACTCCATCGCTCAATGACGCCTTTGAGTCAAGGCTGATGCTCCTTGACCCAGCTATTTAAGCCACGGCTTAAACTTACTCGGTTTAGTGAGTCTTTATTGTAGTAATGAACAGTTTAAAAATACCATTATAATTGCTTTTGACCATAATCATCCAACAGCCATTAGCTGTTTATCTCAGAAAGTTAATCCTCAAAGGGTGACCCTCACATCCTGAAATATGCTCTCAGTCATGAAGAATGAATGATAAATTATTCCAGGCTAGTCTACAGAACCACTTTTAGTGGCGTTTTATCAAAGTTACTTTCCCCTTGATCAAAGGCTAACGCAACATGAAATCCTTAAATAAGGCCTGCACCGTTAGATAAAGTTGGCAACCTTGGAAAGGCTGGAAAATAGCAATTTGCACACGCAAACACAAGATTTACAACTGCCATCATAACCTGCATCATCAATCACAAGCAACAGTGGCTTTAACAGGACGATTTTCAGAGCATATTAAGCTTCGTGATATCTTAACCTTCTTGTAAGGCCACGATAATCTCTTTGCAATAGCAAACAAGCGCGGAAGGGCAGATTTGCTTCATGCAGAAATTTTCTCTGCATCAGATTTTATAAATAAGGGCATTACTGCCTTACCGGACATTCTCAACAGGTGCCTGGGACTTTTAATATAACTTTATTGTAAGTTTTGTTCAAGTATCTGATTGGTGGGTTTGTATTCATCATGTTCTTATGAAGAAAACTCAAGTCATGAGTACTCCATCCTTAATGTTACTTTTACATACAAAAAAAAATAACAAAACCCCTCAAGCAAAATGCTGCCCCTGCAATAATTAATTGTAATCCAAGTTATATGTATCAAAAAGTTGTAATTTTATTCTGCTGTAAAATTAGCAGCCTATCTCCGAGGTGCAAATTCAAGGAGAGCAGAGGCTGCTCATCTTTTAAAAGACACCACTAAATCCACCATAAAATGGCAATTTTGCTAATGCAGTTTTTTCACATTGCTTTAGAACAACTGAATTACAATTTATTTGTTCGGGTGTTCCACACAGAGGGGACCACTGGTGGCATGAGAAACCCAACTAAAACGAGAGAAGGAAGCGCCTAAGGGCTGGCAGGGAGGTGGAGAAGGTGCCGAGGGGGAGAAAGGAACCAGGATGGAAGGAAACCAGGAGACAGCCAAGGAGGAAAGGACACAGCAGATCTTCAGAGAAGTAGGAAAAAGTAAAAGGACGTGGTGTCAGGCGCATCTGGCAGTGAGGAGCCTAGGAAGGAGGACGGTTATTTTCTAGGGATGGTGAGAAGCAGAGGGATGCCTGGAGATCACAAACAACTCCCGTCTTTGAAGGAGTGACCTAAAAGCTCCATTCAGCGAGCCTATGCCCCAGTGATCCTCTCGCACGCTGACCCACCGCGCTTCCAATCGAGCACGTTTCCACCTGGCGTGAGTGGCCGTCCTCCAAATTTCAGTAGCCAAGGGCTACAAGACACAAACATTCCCGCACCAAGCAAATGGGAAGGTACCGCTTTGGCGCTGGAAGACAGACCCTACGGCTTCAAACGACGCCGTAATGAACTGTTATGCAGCCTGCAAGGCAGAAAGCATATTCATTATAATTTCCTTTCCTAGAGCTATTACCCAGAACATTCAGTATTCCTATGCAGGAAAGGACATTTCTCCAGCGCAAGCGTACGCTGTGTCTGCTGGTAATATTTCTAATTAAAATTACACTGTAAGCCTGATTGTTGAATACAATGCACAGATGCTACAAGCTTTCCAAGATGACTGTTACCCTGTAGCTGTTTTAATTAGCTTGACAGGTAATAAAGTAGCATTTTATAATTACACTATTACAATGCACAAATGTTTCCTTTCAAATCTGTATTTACTGAGTCACTTAGGTAACAACAGCCAGTTTTGGTTCAAACGGACCAGAAGCAAAAGCCCAACCTTGGCTTCCTCCACACCTCGCTTGTGGCTTAGAAAGGACCACACGCAGCTTAGGAGGTTTGAAAATCCTTCCTTCAGAGATGAAATGCGTGTAAACCCTGAATTTGCAGTCTCCATAAGGGCATATAATGTGTGCGCGACCCCTCATTTTCCTAAAAAGTGGGCTGTGCTTTGGTCTTGAAGGCACAGTGCTGGATCTCGAGGCAGGCTGCCAGCCAAGAGCCCCATTGGCAAGGGGCAGATTTTAGATGCACAAAGTTGGTGCAAGTTCTCTGCTCAGGACATCAGAGGTTCCCCCCCCACTCCCCTCCAGCTGCTATTTGGACCTCCCTTCCCATACACCACAAGAACCCAATCCTGGCTTGGGGTCCTGTTATCAGACTTAAACATTACACATGGCACCACTGAACTTTCATGCGCTTGTACTTATCCAAACTTCGCTTTTTTTAATACCATTTCACTCCAAATGCCACACTGGTTATACCACAGAACAGGCATTTAACACAAATTCTGATCACATTCTTGGCAACGAGAAGTATTTACAGGACAGCGTAACTTATTTGGTAAACAGAAAGCAGTTTCCATCCTTCTGTCTATAGGGGTGTCAGCGTTTGCAAGCCATTACGAGTATGCGTATAGATGTCTACTCCAGTCGTTCGCACTTGCTATCAAACTGGCATTTAAGGATTTGGAATGCAGAACACAAGTCTGCAGCCTAAAAATAATATCCTGAGATTTGATCCTACACTTCTTATTCAGGCTCAATTAATCAAGGTTGCCTAACTCTTCAGAAGTACTTTTCATCAGCAGATTGAAAACACTTTCCAAGTGAAATGGGGATCAGCATCTGCTTTTTACTATGGGGAACCCGAAAACAAGATTTCACCTGAGAAAGGGCTTTGAGGCTAATTTAGGAATACTGTCCAGAGGGATGAGGAGTCCATTATTCAAAGTTATCTTTTATGTTAAGAAATAAGCGTTTCCTTTCAGATCACTAGGACGTGATAGATCAGAAAATGCATCTCACCGCCTTTGAACGCCTCACACGAAGAGAGCTTTGCAAATTTCTGAAGGCCCAAGCTGAGCAAGAGCAGTTTACTTGGTCTACAGCAGCAATTCAGTTTGCATTGTAAACACCTCCCAGGACTGAGCAGAAACTTCTAAATTACTCCAAGGAAAAGAAGAATTAAGAAATTAAATATTTTGATCAGAAGGCAGCTGTAACCTCTCTGAAAGGACAGCTGGAAAGGCACAGCCTTCTCCTCTTCGCTGGACCAGAGCTGGACTCTCCAAGGAGCAAATTACTTCACACTTAAATCTGTGTGTCATACTGGATGCTGTCCCAGGAAAAAAACGCACAAGAAAATTTCAGGATATATAGGACAAAACCCACCTCTCAACTAACAACATTGATTGCTTTGGACATTTAAGCTGAGATGCCATTAAGCAAATTTGAGTTTCAGAAGTGCCACAGGCTTGGTTGGCTAATTCAACTGCAGAGTCAATCATTCAATGATTAATTAAACACCAATTTTGAAAATCTCCTGACAAGAAAAATAAGAGCCAAGGCAGAAAAAAACCACTATTGATAACAAGCTACCAATATTCTTTTGTAGAAGATTCATTCTTTAAGTTACATACATTCTTTATAAACACTGGTACATTCACAAAAACAGTTTTCTAAAGGCAAGCTGTTCCATGCTTTCTATAAACCTTCCATGTAGAATTGCCTGAATGCAATATATACACCCTAAAAACAAACATTCAGATTTCTGATATATACATTTTTTAAAAGGTAAACAAAACCACTGCCATCGTACTGAGAAACTAGGGGGCAGATTCTTGAGCCTAAGGCACAAACAGCACAAAGAAGATTTATGACAACATTCAATGACTTTAGGAAAGAAGAGAAATTATCATCACCAACAAATCAAAATTAGTTTTAAATAATGGTTACCTTCTCCAGTGCATGATATGTAGGCTTCAGTCAAACTTCCAGTACCTGAAAGTAGAAATTCATATGGGAAGTTAGTTATAGTGATACTTTGAGTCATTACATTAATTCTTATCCACATTAACTTATTTTGCAGAGAAAGAGGCTGGTTTTGATTATTTTTAGTTTGCTATTTTCAGAATACCACAAGATAAAAGCGGTAAACTGGTCAGATACTCTAGAAGTTTTTTATAGCTCGACTCACCTTTTCCCCCTCCTCCCAAAGGACCACCAGCCACGTGCACCCTTCCCCAGCCCATTGCTCACTGCCGACCTCACACTGGAGCTCAGCCCAGTCCCACCTGGGACTACTTGAACCTTGTTTTTTCAACTGACTTCACTAAGGGCTGAAATGCTTTCAGCTGCTAAAGCCTCTCACAGTGCATCCCATCTTCCCCTGCTGCTCAAATGCCCTTGGTATCCCAAAGCTGGCGTAAATCCCCATCACTGCTAACTCAGTGCAATTCTCAGCTGACGACAAACCAACCTAAATCCCAAAGAAAGGGCTGAAAGCCCAGCCATTTCCCAAGAAGTTGTAGTGCAACCATTAAGTCATCCAAGCCACTCACTCATCAAATTTTGGAAAGTAGAAAGACAATGAGAAACTGGTTCAAAATGTGTTTTAGATCATAGAGCTTCACGTGTTCGGTAGCTGGCAATGGGACACACAAAACACGTGGTAGACGCAGAAGACGTGTTTATGAAAGGAGAATTGGGTGAGCACCATAACATAGAAAACATACTATGAAATACAAGCTTTTTTTTTTGCACTATCAACACATCCCAGATAGGAGAGCACAAAAGAAGTCTGACATTTTGGCCTAAAGATAAGCATGGGCCATCCATTTTCTAACTGAAGGGTTGTGGTTTGTCTTATAACTCAAGATGAAGAAGTCGCAACCAGAGGACCCCCCTGCTTGCATTGTCTGTAACACAGCTGCTGCTGAAGCCCCCAAGAATACAAAAGCCTTCTACATCACCCGCTCTTACCAGTTTTGCTGTGGGAGACGTTGCGCTAAGGAATTACGTTATGAGGAGTCTACAGGCATATTATGGCTTCACTTAACAAATACCTACTGCTCGCAAGCCATCAGCAGCTTTCATTAAGGACCTGGCGTGACCTTTTTCAGCCTGTGCTTCGGTTCTACCCAACGTGAAAGGAGTTACAGGCTGGCTCATCTGTGGTTTTGCACGGCACTGCTTCGCCACCCAGATTTGCTGGAGGGAAGAGCTCCCTTCCAGTCCAAGCAACCTGATGGGCAACAGGTGGGATCCAGCACCAGTGCCGAGCACGGGCCAGCTCGTTCGTAGAGGAACAGGCTTCGAGGAAGGCAGAGCCAGATGGAGCCCCACCGCAGCGAGCACAGTGCCGGGTAGAGCGGATAAATATTTGACATTCAGAGCTACGCTAATTAGACATCAAGAAGAAATGCAGGGTTTCATACCGATCAAAATATTACTCTATTTACTGTAACTGTTCAACTTATCACTTCAGTCATAGAAAGTTTAGGAGAACAACTCGCACAAGTTAAGAAATACTCTAACACCAAGATTACTACATATTTTTAGACACCTACGAATCCATCCCTTGCTGCTGAAAACAAAGAAGAAAAAACCTCCAGGTTTTTTACTTCGAAAATTCCCATCTTCTGCCTACTTGCCTACCCATCTCTAAAGTATCCCTGAACTTATGTGGGCATATAGGGCAGAGCGCCAGAGCAGAAGAGAGGTTTCTTACAAAACACCTCTCACACAACCTTCAGAAACGCGTTTGGTTGGGTTTGCTTTTTTTTTCCTTTTTAAATCCCTGTCATGCTCGTGTGCATAATTGAGCTGGGGTGGGGTTTTTTTTGGTACTCATGTGGGAGACTGGATCAAATCTTCATTTTTCTCTTCCCCCACAATCCCAGCAAATGCCTTTACTACTAAGCCTATTACTGCTTGCTTCTGCTGGAGCTGCTCACGCTGGTTAGACCTTCACTCAGGCAGGACATCGGATCGCCCACATGCCCACGGAGTGCTAGGGGTACCGAGTAATTTGGGGATAGAAGGAACAGGTGACTGGTTAAAAAACCTCTACGTTACGACTTCTACTTCACAGATCACACCAGCAGCACGTCCCTACTCACCTTCAGAAATTTCAGCTTCCAACAACAGAAGCACTTTCGTGGACGATTTCTTAAAACACTTCGCATTGGCAGAGCGGTATTGACTTGAAAACCAGAGGATAGGCAAATTCAGAACATTTTACTTTCGGTACAGTATTTCATCCCACAGGGATTGCAAAAGGCTGAACGTTGCTCTGTAGTCATGTTCGAGGTGGTGATTAAAGTAATTGTACGTTATCCTCACAAGCAGCACTGAGCCTGGACTTCCAGGCTTGAAAACCTGAAGCATTTAAATTATATTACTCCCAAACATTCAGCAGTGCCCAAGCAATTCTGCTAAATAATAAAAAACCTCCCATAGCCTGGAGGGCTTGGCCGTAGCTTCCAATCAACCCAAAGGCACACCTTCATTCCAGGTGAGGACCAGACTGGAACGGGTACTATGGGAAACAGGCAGCGCTCTCTCCCCTAGGTGACACGACAGAAGACAGCACACTAAAAACTGAATTTAGCAGCTTCAGTATTTTCTGCATCCCTTGTCAACAGAAGGCTTTGAAAAAACTTCAGAACAGAGATATGAAGTAATCTCCAAAGGCAAAGGCAACAACACTCTTTTAATGCGGCTCCCCAGTCACCACTCCAGTTGTTCTCGGAGCTACAACTTCCAAGAAACCTAAAGAGAAATTCAGTTTTGCACAGCTCTCATTTTATGTAAAGGAACAGCACATACTTCAAGGGGAAAAAAAAAAAAATCACTTAAGGATAGAAAATAAAAATAGAGAGGCACCACTTCATTTCACAGAAATACGGTAGAATTACACACACACAAAAAAATACTTTTCAGGTGGAGGCAGTTCAGGAGCTGGCAACTGGGAGTACTGATGAGAGCCTGAAGAAGTGCTGATCCCTCGCCTGCTGCCAGCAGAAATCCTTGCGTTGCACCCCAAGTTTATGCAGACACGCTAATGCAGACCGAGCTGAAAGAAGCTATCCCACAGAAAGCTGAGGTGCATTTCCCACCTGGAAGCATAATACGCAAATACCGACATTCCTAACGCATCTTCCCTCGGACACTCATGCGAGATAAGACTGCAGGGTAGGGTGATGGTATTTCTCTGGGGGAGGAAGTCAAGCCTGGTCGATGGCGTGAATATTACTGATGCATCAGGCTCCGAATCCCCAACGGAAAATTTTCCCTCGCTCCCTTCAAACACACAACAACTCATTTGCTGATGTTTTTTCACCTTTTTACTGTCCCTGGCTCTAATCTGGGTTTGGGTTTATGGAACTAGCCTACTCTGGCACTCTTTTGCATTGCCTGCCAAACCAATAGAGTAGGCTTGTCCTATTTTCCAAATTCGCTGTTTTTAAGAAAGCTTAAATTAGGAAACTAAGAGACTTTGCGTCTCTCAGCTTCACTCCCATCTGAGCTGAGGCACTCCAGAAACTCAGACTGCAGATTTGACTTTATCTGCAATCCCCAATATTCTGTTTAAGAGCTTTCCCTGCTTCTGTTTCCTAAGACAAACTTGAAATCCTTCAAACCTTTCACTTTCTATGAACACAATATTCTTCGCCGAACAAGAAGCTAAAGAAATGGGAGAACCGCAAGCCTGCTAGCCTATTGGCTTATTAACCCAGATTATTAATTAATCAGTGCTTCTGAAGCTGCTCTTGCTTATTTTCAATTCCAGCAGCCCTACCAGCCTTCACGAAGATGTTCCTTGCAACTCCTCTGATCGCTGTCCCTATTCCTGCTCCTGGAAGGCATTCACAGAATTGAAAAGAAACCGTGAAAACTTGGCACATCTCCGCCACCTCCTTATGCATTTCCCAGTGCAGAGGGACAGTGTGGACCTATGTAAATCCCAGACTGGCAAGGGTTGGAAGGGACCTCGGGAGCTCACCCAGTGCCACCCCCCTGCCCAAGCAGGCTCACCCAGAGCAGGGGGCACAGGACAGCGTCCAGGCAGGGGTTGAATATCTCCAGAGAAGAAGACTCCACAGCCCCCCTGAGCAGCCTGGGCCAAAGCTCCATCACCCTCAAAGTCAAGTTCTTCCACATATGAATATTCCTCAGAGCAAAGCCCACGGCCACCCGCCCATCTCTGCCCTTAGACCTGGCTCTGCTGCCCTCTCAGAAACAAGGCTACCTCTGAAGCATCGCCCAGTTTTGCTACCTCTAGCGACAGACGAACAGCAAGTGGTCCAGCAGAGAGGGTACCGAACATCGGCCGCATCATTTCCCTGCTGAGGTGCACATCTTGCACGACGGGAGCCCACACTTTATTCAGCATCATCTACCAGCTGCAGCTGCGGCACGGTGCAGCCCTTCCCCGGGAACGTTTGGATCCTTGGCTTGCCTCCTGTTCACGAATTCAGACATTGTTATTAACACAATAGATTGATTATGGGAGCTAAACGGAAAAGACACAGCTTTCTGAAGCCGAAATATAAATCCAGCACGCATTTGTCACAGAACCATTTCCTGCGCATTTAAACATTGTTTAGTGAGTCAGCCAAAAGCGTTTTGCAAGTGTAATCTGTCTCA
The DNA here is from genome assembly GCA_018403395.1 of Gorsachius goisagi. Taxonomy (NCBI): domain Eukaryota; kingdom Metazoa; phylum Chordata; class Aves; order Pelecaniformes; family Ardeidae; genus Gorsachius; species Gorsachius goisagi. The sequence continues at coordinate 44,728 of BOSO01022708.1, forward strand.
TGGAGGAAAAACTCAAAAAGCCTAATCACCATCATAGCTCTCCCAGGGCTTGATAGGTTTAACTTCAAAGTAAAATGCTGTCAAAATAGAGATCCCATGTGGTTTATTATAACAAAAAAGTGAAAATTAAATATTTCAAAGTGTTATTCTGAGGTAGCAAAATACCTTGGTCTCATCAAGTGGGGATGAGCATCACACGTTTATATTGGATTTTTAGGCTTTACAATGCCATTTGTTTGATGTCATTCGCTCCACAAATGAAAGGAACATTGACCTTCATGACTGCATATTGATAATAAAATAATCTTTAGACACCAGACTTCTTTGGCGAGACTGTCAAAGAAATCTCAAAATTATTCACCAGCCGATTCATAAATTGAACCTGTAAGCTACATAACCCTTAAAATTGTCTTCTATTACTTAAAAACGGGCTTCCCCGCTCCGTCCGAACAGGCTCAGAAGACACCGCTCACTGTCTGCACCAGGAGAGGAGGCTCCTGGTTGAAGGAGATGCTCTTTCAAAGCTCTTTTCCCATGTAGAGATGCCGGTGAAGAGTCCGTACGTCGGTAAAAAGCTCAGGGTAACTACAGGAGACTGCATTTCAGAGAGGATGATGTGTTCATCACCTTTCTGCTTTAAATGCACGGTAATGAAACGCGCCAAATTGTTTTGCGCTGCCTGCGAGTGATACTCCAGTCTCTCCCAACTGCTGATTAAGAGCTCCTTTGTGCATTTGCATATAGTGCATCAACCCCGCCACTTACCAAAGGTTATTTTAGCTGAAGATGTCAGGCTTTGATGACACAAAGGGAAAATTCACTTCAGATACAGTCAGGTTTTTTTGCGCTTTTTCTTTACTAAGATACAACAACGTCTTTGCAGTCCACAACAGTTTGTTTTGCAAGCAACAGAAGGGGATGGGTTGTACCAGCTCCTCACTACGAAAGCCACCACATTTTATTCACCATCACTGTAAGCTGCAGGTTTATAATCTTCTTAATTTTTAATGAGGTGTCAAGAGCCCACGTAGTAGCTCTAATGCTCTACAAGACCCACGCATAACTCCTTCTCCCCGGGGACCAGAGGTTGCCTGAGCTCTCCAAACCATCACCAGCCCACGAGCCACTTCGCTTGCTGGTGACTCTGAAAAGAGCCCACCACAGCTTCACAAAACCAGATGGGATGTTCTAATACTTTTGTATTTCTGCACTTTCTCTTCAAGTTCCTACTTGGCCAAGAGCCCGCCTCAGCTGAAGGACGCGGCGCAAAGGATATTGTTCAATGTCACATCTGAGCGATTCCTTGCGTGAAAGAGCAAGCAGAAGTTAACAGGCTATCCCTACTAGGGAAGGGAGGGGGCCATTAGTTCCCCTTCATTTCTTGTTCCTATCACTCTGTTATATTAAATCTTTTCTTACTGGGATTGAAGTGCCAGGGGCGAAAATTATAAGCGATCGGAAATATCTCTAATCACTTGTAACCAATTACAAAATACCAAACAAGAAAGGTCAGTGATAAAAAAAAAAAAAAATCGGACACTGAGTAATTAACGTCTACGCGAGTTGTAATAATTAGCAACCTTGACAGTTAATTTCATAAGTTTTACCATTCAGTTTTTATTTGAGGTGACAATTTAGAGGTTACTTGCAAGCTAAGGTATGTATTTGCATAGTCCCCTGACTCCTGTAAATGAAGGCCTTAAATATTTACCGCTAGTAAAACATTTGGAACTTTTAGCAAGCTTATTTTCTAATACTCAGCAGTGAGTGTTTTATGACCTTCTGTGTTGAGGAATAATCTTCTGCAACAAGATAAAATGGATGTACGCCCACAGTCTATCCTTGCTAGAGCTGCAGCTCCATCACCATTAAATTGTTTGTTTTTCTTCTTTTTAATTTGTTCTTTGTCCTCGCAAACCAGAAGGCATTTCAGATCGCCCACATACTCCCTCAACACGATGTTCTCCAAAAAACAAGGTCTTTTGCTTTCTAAGTTGGTTTCTTTTAAAAATTGCTAAGTTACATAAGTAGGTCACCCAGCGCAGAGATACACGAAGTCTGCAGAGAGTTTGGAAGTTAAACACGTCCACACCAACCACAAAATAAGACACCTCCTGGTGCTTACCCCCATCCGGTTATGTAAAAAAGCAACAGTACGAATGAGATATTTAACGTTGCGTTGCTCTCAACCAACACGGAGCAAGGGTAGATGAACAGAAGACATGACTGCAACCTTGGACTAGAAAGTTCCCGTGGGCTTCGTCGGTTGCCACCCCAAACGCAAACCGTGGGGTGTTTGGCATGGGAAGCACACAGCCAGGGTGAGCCTGCTCATCTCAAGGGTGCCTCAACGTAACAAGTAGTGTTTTTAGAATTATTTTTTTTAACCCATTGCTCCCTGAAGACTTGGGGAACGAAGGGATGGACTTGAAGATTCAAAAGCCCGTGCACTGTTGCATTTCCATTTATTAATGCTCTGAAAATCAGCGGAGGCATATTAATGTGCTGCTCCTGCTCCCGGAGGCTCAGTGACAGCCCAGGGTGGAGCAAGTGCCTTAGCTGCAGAGCAGCACTTGGTGGAAAGGCAGTGGATACCCAAGGAGATGCCTCGACTTCCACTGCCTCGAGAAAAACACTTGATTTTAAAAATGTTGAATTGTAACTAAACAGAACTGTTGGACAGCCAGTCCCTAAGACAAGGGGTTCCCGGGTGCCGCTAGGGAAAGCGAGAAGCAATACCCACAAAAGCAACCTTGTGGTTGCTAAACCAGGTGTTTATATACAGCCAGCTAAAAAAGGTGTTTATATACAATATTATGAGAATAGGAAACTGATAGGTGACCTGCCAATAGTTTGCAGTCTCAATATTCAGCAGAGAACTATAAAATTAAAAAAAAAAAAAAGTTTTTTGCCTTACTCAGTCTGCTCTAAGCAGCGTGCAGCAGGGAGAGAGCAAGCGGGCGCAGTAAAATTGATAATATACACGGCAACAGCAAAAGCCTCACGAAAACATCAAGTGCAGAAGAATCTCATTAGCAACCAGGGTACAATAAATCTCACTTCCCTGGGAGCAGCATTCGGGATTTCATGTTCAGGGCAATTCCGTCACTAATCAGAAACCCATGTTGTGAGGTTCTATCTCGGTCAGAGGGGTCTTCCAAAGGATTCATAAAATACCCGAGAACAACAAAGAACTGATAACAAAATGCAATCTTTAGTTTCCCAAGATAACTTCTAAATTATGAATTCATAGACGAAGCTAATGGATACATCAAAAAATTATGAATTCATAGATGAAGCTAATGGATACATCCAAAAATCTCCGTATGTAGTAGCCGCAGACAGCAAATAAAGGCAAGTACAAGCTAAAAACCTAAGAGCCAAAACAAAACCAGGAAAGCTGGTGGAAATAACTGGGCAAAAACTTCAAATCTAAAATAAACTGAGGGAGTGTGTGCCATGCAAGCGGCAGAGCTGGGACTGTCCCCCATCCGCGACAGCCCAAAGCAGTACACGAGGGCAGAAGTCTAGAAAATCCATTTATTTAGTTTAGTGCCGTCTATTTAATGCACAGGGCACATACCTACATACATTTTTTTATAAAAAAGGGTATAAGAATAGGCAAGTCCTGAACAATACGACTTCCAAGCAAGATATTTAAGCGAAGGCCACGTACAGGTATCGCCTACAACCAGCACGCGCTCTAAATACCGACTGAAAACTCAGAGGAGCTTAATGTACAGCAGCATGTTGCTTCCTTTGGATTTCAACTGATTTTGTAACTGATTTTCCTAAATCTAAGCAGAAACACTAACAGACCACGCGTATTCCCCCTTCCCGCAGGCAGGCTGCCTTCTTCTCTTGCCCTTTAACTTCCCACTCCTGCAGCAACACCCTGCAAAAGAAGCAGGGAATATTTTATCAGTTTGCTCTCTCAGAGTCACTAGGTTATGACTAGGGGGGAAAAAAAAAAAAAAAAAAAAAAAAGAAAAAAAATCTGTTGCAATGTAATCTATCCACATTCAGGAGCACAGAAAGCTATTAGTCTGCGTCCCAGCGATACCAAGCCCTTTCCATACAAACAGGAGAACGAGCTGAGCTACCCAGCCTTGACATCTGTCAAAACAGAACAGGTCTCAAGTAGTAATTTCTAGGAGTAGCTTTTTTCCTCCTCTCCTTCCAGTGGTTCAATTATTGCAGCATCATCACGAATAAGTGGTATTATTTTCAGGGAAAATTAGAGGAAAAAAAGAAAAGGAAATAGAATAAGCATAGGATTCGCCAAAATCCCTTCCTCTTTTTTTTTTAACATATGTATAAATTACTTCCCTTCATTGTATTCGACTGCTGTGAATCTATCAGTTCAACAATTTCCCCCTATTTCAGATTCATCAATTTTACCATTATGTCCTCTCCATTATTAAGTCCTATTCATCTTCATCACGCAATTAGTTTGACTGCATTAATAGATGTACAGGATGCAGGAAAAAAAAAAACCCAACCCAAAAACCCATGAAGGTCTTGGTCCTTTACGCCTACACCCGGGGTAATCTAAAAGTATTAATGAATTTAGCTACAAAAATTAGTATGTCAGCACTGGGTTGTGTCACTGGTGCCCCAGTGGAGCACAGCCGTGCCTTCGGGCTATGTTTTTATACGCAGATAATTTGTGTTATCCTAAGCAGGCCAGGTTTGTTTATGCAGCCAGTGGTCCACGTAGCATCAGCCCAGCACAACATCTCCTTCCACGGGTGGTAAAGCCGGCGCAGGTGGGAAGGAGGTTGAAGAGTTCTTCAGTCGTTTCGGTAACAGAACCATTTTAAACAGTGACTATAAAGCCCAGTATTTTTCAGTTCTTAGCTGCTCCGTTCTTTTCTGTCCTTAGCCACAGGTATTCCTGCCTTGATCCCCTGCCACCTGCCACGGAAATTCAAGCAAGAGCTAAGGCCACACTTCAGTAAAAAGAGCACATTAGCAGCGACACGCTTTCCAAAGGCTCGTACTCCCAGGAGCTTCGTTTTGATGGGATGACGGTCTCCTAAGCTGATGCAGCCCACAGGGCAGAGGAAGGAGATCAAAGGCAAGGAGCAGGGCTGGAAGCCACAGACAGACCTGCTCGAGGCTCACAAATAACCCCACAAGAGCAGACAAAATCCCGTTCGCGAAGGGCAGAACCGGCACGCGGCGGCCGTGGGTCCCGCGCACCGGGATGAAGGACTCAAGCCAACCACGCCGCCTTCTCAACGGCGTAGGCAGCACGCCTGGAAGAGCAAACCGACCCCGAGCACAGCGAGATCGCCTTTGCATCCCACGGGTATTCGGGGGCTGCAGGAGAGTTACGCTGCAGGGCTGTCGAGAAGGGCAAAGCATCAAGGATCTCAAAAAAAAAAAAAGGGAAACTGAAAAAAAGAAAAGGACGTTTGGTCCGAAATGCAAACAACTGAACTTCAAAAATACTCACGGTTGGGGCGGGTGGTGGTGGTGGAGGGGAAGTACAAGCTCGCAACTTCTTTCTCACTAAGAAATAGGAGGAAGCCCTGACCCCCTGTAGACGAGTGGAAAGAGCCCTGAAGCATGGCTGGAGTCACCAGCAAGCGCCGGCGTCCGCGCTTGGCCAAGACACCGAGATGGACGAGCAGAGCTCAAGGCAGACAAAAACCCAGAAGCTTTCGGTGGTTACTTTCTAAACCTGCATGCTCATTTCCCACCTCACCAAAGTGCAGCTGAAACCTTTTAAATGGACAGCACCTTTTCGTAGCTCGCATCCCTTTTGCAGCCTGCGTCCTGCGCCCCGGAGTGGCGGCGGCGACAGCATCCCCAGCTCCCCCTCTACTCTGCCCTGGTGAGACCCCACCTGGAGCACTGGGTCCAGTTCTGGGCTCCCCAGGTCAAGAAAGATGAGGAACTCCTAGAAAGCGTCCAGAGGAGAGCAACGAGGATGATGGGGGGACTGGAG
>BOSO01022709.1:11501-24464 GCA_018403395.1 Gorsachius goisagi
GTGTCGGAGGTCCCATCCCTCACAGGGCTGGGGGTGTGGGCCCCTGCGCTGAGCTAGCACAGACCTCTCCGGGGTGAGGCTGCCCAGAAGTATCCGGCTCTGTCTTTTGGAGAGAGACAGGGAGAGAAAAGACCATTCAGAGCAGCCACAGCCTCACCCCAGATGGGGGGGAAAAATAATTAAAAAAAAAAAAAAATCAATTGCTTCATTTTACAAATATTTCCTGCTCATTTCTTGTAAGAGCCTTGTTTGCGAGCTCAGGCAGGAGCAGGGTCTTTTGGGTCAGTTATTTTCCTCTCTTGACTCAGCTTCCCCAGCCATGAGCAGAGACGCGGGGTGACCGGCCACGTTCCTAGGAGGGTGCCACTCATTCAAGGAGACGGGCAGGATGGCCAAAACACTGTGCCCCAGCTCAGCCCCCAGATAAAGTTTCCAAAAGCACTTTATCATCAGGAGAGCCCTGAGGGTCCTTGCAGGTTGCCGGTGGGTGATGGGGAGGATGCAGTTCCCCCCCGGGAGGGGTTCAAGGCAGCCAGGTTGGGCACCTCCAGGGAGCTGCAGCGGGAGCAGCACCATCTGCAGCTATGCAGGGGAGAGGGGGGCTCGCCCTCAGCTCCCGGCAGCCTTCAGAGAAACCTCCCCAACTCGCCGTCAGACCCCACCTCACTTTGGGGGCATTGAACAGGATTTTTAAAATCACCGCTTGTACTACTAGCAAGCTCTCTTGGATCCAGAGCAGGTTTTTGGGAAGGGACACGGTTTGAGCTTGCCTTTTGCTCTGAAAGCAAAATTTGTTGCTTAAAAAAAGAAAGAGAAATCCTGCCCTCCCCCACTGGGGCACAGGCAGAGCCTTGGATGCTGCCTCACCTCGGAAAAAGCATCTGGCTGCTTGGAGAAATGAGAGGCACCACTGTTTGCTTTTGACTAATTTGATGATGTTGCAGTGCTCAGAGTGATGAAGCAGGAGGGAATTTGCTGAGACAGCCCTTTGAGAAATATCTCCAAAGCTTTTCCAAAAAGAAAGAAAGAAAAAAAAAAAAAAGAGCAAGAAGAAAGTTTGTCACTTCACTCCTTTGAATTTGCTTGGCAGAAGAATGTCTCTGATTTCCCAGCCAGAGATGAGAGGCACCACTGGCTGCTGCAATCCCCAGGGGCCAATTTGGATGAACGGATAAGGAGGCTGATGCCCACGCTTCCGATGGTGGCTCTCGTGCTGTGATGTTGATAGCAGCACCCTGTGCTGCGACTGCGGGGAGCAGACTCCTGCCAGGCCCTTGACCCGGTGGCCGAAACCCCTGCGCTTGAGCTTGGGACTGGCTGGGAAGCTCACACGAGGACACCTCGCTTGCTCTGAGCTGCGGGGGAGCAACACCTTCTTTCTACTTTCTTCCCCTCTCCTGGTGTTGGCCTTGGGGGCAGCTGCAAGGCTCCTCTGCACTTCACTCCTTCCCATGCTAGAGCCTGGGGTCGATGGCTCTTGCCTCACCTTTCTTTTGCCCCATGGAAAACCATGCTGCAGAGGGCATTGCATCCTCAGAAATTCATATTTCCTTGCTATCGTGTCCCTGGAGCATCTCACAGTCTGCAACGTTGGAAAACGTGCTGGCTGCAGACTGTTCACCACAAGGGTTACATCAAGGTCTGGCACCACAGCACGCGTTTGAGGGAGAGGGAGGAGAAGGGATCGGGCAGGATCTGGAATTTGCAGGCTGCAGAGTATGGAGCAGAGCCCAGAAAGGAAGCAGGAATGTTGGAAGCAGAAGGAATAACTCCAAAAGGTGGGATGCACTCCCTGGAGAGGATCGTGCCCGGACCGGTGACTGCAGAATGATCAAAGCAAGAAGCCACTTCTTAAATAAAAAAGAGGAGCTTCAAGAGCACGGAAGGAAGAGGACAAAAGCCTTGCCGGCAAGCACGTGACATGGCTCGAAGAAGGTAGCATGCCCTCAGAAGCTCAGAGCACTGCTGGGCTGTGCCCAGTGCTGGGATTAGGGACTAACAAACTGAGCAAGCCGCACCAAGCAGCTTCGGAGAGAAGCCTATGAAATACGAGGTTGGTAAATGCTGTTGAGAAGGCATTGACAGATAAGGACCTGGGAAGAGATCCAAGCAATCCCAAAGTCCCACCGGCATCATTCAAGATTCAGCCAGCATCAGACGCAACCTGCACCCACCACGCTCGTCCCTTCCCAGCCATGCCTGAAGAGCAGCCGGCAGATTCCAGCCTCAGCATCTTATTTGGAGGCCAAACCCAGTTTCACGTCTGCCAGGAGCCTGCAGGCTCACACATGGGTTTATCTGCTGGGATCACGTCCGAGAAGAACGGCCATCCCCTGGGATGCAAGAAGCAGCACCAGTATAGGGGGCTGAGCAGGTGAAGGGTGCTTGGGAGGCAGGTCCGAGGGGGCTCCATGGGGATATATTCCGGTGGAATATGTTATCTGCAGGTACAAAATGCCTCTCTGGATTAGGCTGGTGTAGTCAGAGTGGCGAGGAAGAAGAATCTGCCGAGGGAGAATGGGAGGGTTATTCACTGCCAAAGCTTCCTACTTCACCATTTTGCAGAACGGCAATAACATGATAGTTTCAGGGAACCTTTTCATTTTAGAGGTTTTAAAGTTTCGTGTCCAAGTACAGAATAATGAAGACATCAGAAATGCAAATGAAATGTTTGAGGAACACAAAGAGATTTTGGCGGCGGCGAAGGAGGTGGGAGGAAGAGAATTTTCTCTTCAAGAACTGCAAAATTATGGGGTTTGTTCCAATGCAGGATGGAGCCTGAAACCTTGAAACCCTTCATAAACAGAATTCCTGCTCTCAGCACACTTCTCCCTCTCAGGGCTGCTGATGCTGCTTTTTGGACCAAAACTGCCATGTTTCCATCATGCTGTTCATGTTATGGAATAGACCTGAGAAGAAAAATAAATACTGTCAACTCAGAGGGAGGGAAGATGGGACATGACAATCTCGCTAGAGCTCAGAGGGAAAAAACAGACCTAGGTTAGCTGGCAGAGGGTGAATCAAACTCTATTTTTGTTTTGTAGCCCACGGTGAGCCTCATGGCAGAAATGCCAGCTCTCATCATACCTTGCACCCCACTTCCATGCTCTGTTTTATGATCGCCTATCGTCGCAGACGGCTCGAGCCAAGTAGCAGACACAGCCGCGGTCGCAGCCCATCCCATGGGCACACGCTGTGGGCCCAGAGCACCTCACAGCTGGAAGTCAGAAGGGAGCAAAAGCTAGGCCGTTGCAGGAGCAACCCCCTGGGCAGTGCCGGCCACGGGCGTAAGGCATGGAGAGGAACCGGTATTTTTTCCCCAACGCATACTTCACAGTTTCCAGTTTTCCTTGCAAGTAACATTGGAGATGTGGGCTGGAAGCCCAAAGCATCAGGTGTAATCTGAATCGCTTTTGGCAAAGCCCACCTTGAACAAGAAGTGTTTGGCTCTTTGGGAATAAGCTCAAACTTCCACTGTTCCTTTCTGCCCTAGGAAAGCTGTCACAGCAACGTGAGCCGGAGCAGCTTTGATATAGTGCTGCAGGCTGTGAAGGTCAGCACCAGGCAAAGACGGAGACAGCACAGGATTGGTCCCAAGACCCACAACTCTGGCTGGATCGATGGCCAAGTGGTCTGGGCTGTAGGTGTCGAGCTCAACCTTGAGCGAGGTTTTGCACCCTCCTGGTGCCGAGGCAGAGTTCTATTCCTGTTTTGACTAATGCCAGCTTTGCTTGCTCCCCCCCCAGGCCTGGAGAAGTCAGAGCTTACAGCGTTAGAGCTGCATCAATCTGATAAAGCTTGCTTATTTTTTGGGCATTTCTTTGGCATCAACCAACGCGGTCTCCATGGTTATCCACTCCCCGTTGCTCCCTGACCTTTCTGCACTTCTCTTATGGACCAAGAAAACTCTCCCTGGAGAAGACCTTCACGATGCCCCAGCTCTGTCTGAGACCAAGCAGAGGAGATGATTAATCTCCAGCACATCGCAGGAGAGGCGGCTGAGAAATGCCCCTCACCCCGCGGAGCCGCTCTCAACCACTTTTCCCTGCAGTATATCTCCTTCCCCACTCTTCTGCTCGAGCCCGAGCCTGCTCACTCGTAGAGAGTCCTATCGCAAGAGCGAGGCTGCAGCTTTTCATCAAGCAGGAGATTGAAGACTGATTTTGACCGAAAAGTGGATTTTCAGTCCCAAGGTACATAGATTACGTAGATTTTTATTATTTTTTTTTTAAACTATATTGAAAAATAAAGTGAGTGGAGTTTTGGTGAAGTACCCACTTTGCTAATATTCTTGCTGGTTTGAGGTCCTTCAGTTTAAGTGAATTCAAAGTGGTTTGGTTTAATCTCGCTCTGAGTAGAAGAGGCTCCTCAAAGAAAAAAAAAAAAAATCATGTTTTTCATCCTTTGCCCCAGCCAGAGGAGAATTTCCTCAGAGAACCTGCAGCTGGTGGGACAGGATGGGGACACTGGGGGCCACGGTTTGAAGGGTGAGGTTGTACCTTGTAGCAATGCTTGGGATTGTGCCCTCCAGGAGCTTCACCCCCAGCTCCACCGCAACAGTCTTAGCAAAACCAGAGGGACAGAAGGGATTTTTTAAGCACCCCTGCCTGTTTTGCTAGACCCATAGTCAAGCACAACCCCTTCACGGTCTCAATTCTTTGGTTGCTTAAACCAGGCTCCCCCAGGGATGGGTTGGTGCTGGACTGAAGGACGTGCAGTCCGGGCAGGTAGACCTCAGCCTTCGTGGGAGACAGCCGCGCTCAGGGGGTTAAATCCCCTCCTGTTGTCCAGCAGAGACCAAACCCAACTGTTTCAAACAAAAAAGCGACATGCCGACACCTGGGGGCGCGTGTGGCAGGAGGGGACGGCAGGGAAGGATGTCCCCTGTCCCACCACAATTCCCCAGACATCTCCAACCCGCCGCTGGCACCGAGCTGAGCTGATTTTTTTTCCCCCTCTGATTCAGTGTGACCACCCTAACGGGCTTTGGGTAACCGTGTCCTCCGCGGAAAAGATGCACAATTTGGGAGAGAGCAGAAATGACAGTGTGAAAACAGCCAAAAATTAAAAAAAAATTAAAAAGAGGAAGATGGAAAACACACAGCGTGGGTGTTAGTTTGCGATGGGAGTGACCAGGGGCTCAGCCTGGGCTCTGCCACCAAGCTGGGCAGGGAACCCACAGGGATCCCACTCCTCCGTGGCCAACAGCTCTGCCTTTCATCTCCCATTGTTTCTGGTAAAAAAAATTAATACCATTTTTCCCCCTCCCTAGGGAAGCAGGTGCAGCAAGGGAAATTGAAGTTACAAATCCTTCCGTCACTGAACTGAGAGCACCGGCTTCAGCGAACCCTCCCAAAAAAGCCTCCTGGCTTTTACAGCTAAGTCAATAACTGAGGGCAGCTGCAACCTGCTGCAGCGCTTGACACTGCTAAAATGCGTTTGGGGACTTGGGGAAAGGCAACGTATCACTGCTGATAAATGGCCAGGAGGCGAGAGAGCTGGTACCAAAAAAAAAAACCAAACAAAAGAATAGCTACGAACAACACGCAAAGCATGAAGGGCCACAGGGAGCTGCTTGGGCTCTGGGGCGATGGTCTACATCTCAGGAGGGCACCACCACACGCGTGGTCCCTTGCAGAAGTAGATACCAGAAATGAAGCTGTTCCACCCATGCGATGGAACTTCACCTTCCTCAAGAGGCCACGGGGCAAGCATCCGTGTGTCCCCACCCTTGTTATACATGCAGACACATATGGAAATAATTAGCTTAATCTAGAAAGAGCGGGGTGTCACATTTCAAGAAGGGATGGGCATTTCTGAGCTCTTGACGGGATACCTTTCCCCCCTTCCCAGAAGACAGGAGCAGCCAAGGCACTGACCTTGGCTTCAGCTGGAGCTAGACCGGGGCTCCCCGCTCCCCTCCCCAAAGCCAGAGCCTGACTGCCAAAAGCACAGGAGGTTTCAATACTCATTTCTCCTGGGAAACATCGTACTGTACTGGTCTGACCTTCCTTCTCTCTCTCCGGCAGTTAATCAATAGCAGGTTTCAAGGGGAGAGCTCCAAAGCAGAATAACAAGGACAGACCAGACCATAAATCTGATTTGGCAGATGGGGAAACTGAGGCACAGGATTTTGTTTGAAACTGAAAACAAATGAGATCGAGAACACGGAACAGAAACAAATCCTAGCCTGGCCCACGATCCACCACATTGCATAGCTCAGCTTTCCACGAGACATCGCTCCTGCTGTCTCCCCGATTTCCCATGCTTACGTCTTTCTCCCTTTCTCCCACCATCTACTCCCAATTTTTCATTCCTTTTACCTTCCCTTTTTTTTGCAACCCTTCCTCTCCATCTCCACCCTGCTGCATCAGACGGCAGTCGTTGATGGAGAGGTGCCCACCAACACCTAAACCAGCCACCTTGGGTAGCCAAAACCAGCACATTTCACCAAATGTAAAAAATGTATTTAGGGACCTACCAGTCTACCTGGACTTCTATATCTCTTGTCTCTACCTTGGAGGATGCATCTCCATCGCTGTCCTTAGTGCTTCTCTTCAGGAGATCCAGGACAGGCTCAATTTCTTTGAGCAGTTCATTGTCTTCCACGCCACCATTGAGGCAAGGGTGACCACAAGCACCCTCCTTCCCCTTCCTGGCGTCTTGCCCTTTGCCACCGGTAACAACGCCGTTAATGTGGACCATCGGCTCCACCTCCTGCCTGATCTCTCTCGTCCACAGGGAGCCCATGGTGCGGTCGGCTGCTGGCAGCAGCTGCTCTTTGCCGTGCAGGCTTGGGTTGGACAAGTCAACCGCCTTCGGAGTCAGGCAGAGGGGTCTGGTGACACGGATGGTTTTTGGTGTCCCGTCGCCTGCAAAAGTGGTCTCCAGGTGAGTGGTGAAGCCCTCGGGGCCCCGCAGGATGAGGACCACGTAGGTCTCGGAGGCGATGCTTCTCAGTATCTCTAGCGCGGTCTCATAGCTCATGTCCACCAGGGGCCTGCCATTGACGGCTAAAATGATGTCCCCAGCCTGGATGAGGCCACTCTGCTCTGCAGCCCCTCCCCGGATCAGGTCCGAGATGATGACGGGCGGCTTGCTGACGCGCTCCTTCACCAGGAAGCCGAGGCCGCCCACCTTGCGCTTGAAGAGCCTCACCGAGATGACGTTGGGCTGTATCTGCTGCACGCTGAACACATTCTCTTCCATGGCAGCCTCCCTCTTCGAGCCTGCAGACCAGGACCTTGACACCCACTGAGCGCAGAGAAATTCGCCGCCCGAGATGCTTAGCCACGCCGGGGCAGGGAAGGGGCAACCCTTTGGCTTTTAGGCAACTGGCCTCACTGCAAAACTTCTCGGGGCTTCGGCTGCGGGCTGGCTCTCTGCAGCATACTCACTGACCCCCCTCTCCCAGCATGACGTCCTGGGGAAAGCAGGGTGTATCACCAGTGGAAGGCAAGGCTAGGGGCAGGGCTGGGCATTGCGTGGCCAAGCAGGGCTGGAGGGGACAACATGCCAGCTTCCAGTCAGCCTCTGGTCCTGTGCTGGGCAGAGGAGGCAAGGCAGCCCGCTCGTTTCACCGACATCCCTGCAAACAGTCCACAAGGTTCTTTATCTAGAAAGGAGGAAAAAACAACAAAGGAGAAAGAAAATTGAGACAGGGCAGGTGTAAGCGCTGGCTCAGCACGGGGCTCGGCACACTGCAGACACCCATATGCATCACCCCATCCCCACAGATGTCATCACCCAGGCTGCATTTGGGAGACAGGCTGCAGCCTCCCATGGCTCTGGGCTTTGTTTCCTCCACTCCCCCTGCGAAAATTGGCACCATCTGTTCGGTGGGGGCCAGGAAAGCGTGGGGGGAGCCCTGGGAGGGGGCTGCTGGGCAGCCTCCCTTGGACCATCCCTGCTTTGCCCATGGGTCACAAGCAAAAACCATGCAAGTCTGGCAAACAGGTAGAGCCGCATGGAGCTTGGCGGCAATTTCTGCCAGCTGAGGATCTTGTCTCCATGTGTTTTCCAGAGTATCCAACAGCCCGATGGTCGAGATGGATGGGGGTGACCAAACTGGTCAACTGACCAACAGGTACATCCCTGCCCAGGATGAAACCCGATGAACACTGAGACCGTTTCAATGCTTCAGGAGAAAGAGCAGCAGCCACAAACAAGACGAGGCAGCAGCAGAGGACATTCAGCTCCCCGTACCCTGAGCTACAGCAAAGCAGACACCATGGCAAATGCTTTTAATCCCGGCTACAGGGATCACAGCCTCAGCCTGGCTCAGCTCCTCCTCTCCCAATATTTCACGCCTGGCACGGGGATACAGGAGGCAAAGCTAGCACTCCCCCGTGCCCAGCCCTGCCACCCTGTTCTGAACACTTCCCAAGCAAACTGCTTTAGCTGATGGAAAACCATCTAGAGGAGAACATGCGATGAGTTTACCCCGCTCTCAGGGGAGCCCTGTGCAGCTGGGCATGACTTCCTACAGCCCTTGTGTGGCCCGGGGAGCCACGTCTCATCGACTCCTGATGGGACCCTGGTCCTTATGTGCCTACGCTTGCATTCGATAACTTCAGCTCCCAAACCCTCTCTGTCTTCCCCCCCCCCCCCTTTCATAGATGCTCTGGAGAACGTTTCTGTACACGACTGTGCCTTGACATTTTGCAGCAAGTTGAAGTGCAGATGCCTTCTTTTCTTTTTTTAATCTGAATTTTGGGGGGAGACCAGAGGGCACTAGATCTGCAGCCTGGAGGCACAGGCATGCCAAGGGAAACACTCTCCGCCCTCACAGAGGCAGCGGTTTCACCTTCAAACACCTTGCACCCTGCCCCCCTCTGCCAGGAGCTCCCTCCAGCACCCAGATGGGAAAAACAGGGATCTGAAGAGCAGGGCAGTGACGCCAGCCCCGGCATTAACTCACTTGAGCATTTTAATCCTCATGTGACGAAGGCTGCTGACCCCAGACTGGCACTTTACAGGCGAGTAAAGAATAAAGCAATTCGAGTCTGATAACTGAAGCCGATGGATTTAACCCCTCTTGCCCTTCTCCAGCCATTACTCAGCCCTGCAGAGTATACAAAGGGTTAAATGCCACCCGAGTAGGTCAGTGGGGAGTCACCTCTGGAAGGGCTAATTAGCCCGGGTGACATAAGCCCTAATTGCTGGGTGACTTCTCCCAAGTGGCCCTGACCAGACGTCACTGGAGCAGGACTTCTGCCAGCTGTGATGGGGCTGTGCCACCCCATGGGGCTCGGGCAGCAGAGCAGGACATCTTCTCAAGATCTTTGGGCCATCTGAGGAGGGAAGGTCATGTATTTGGGGAGGAAGGAGGGAGGCAGAGATCTGCTTAGCCAGGGAAGGTCCTGCCCCTCTGTCTTCCCAGCCCCTCCACCCCTTCCCCAGTCAAGAGCCCGCTTTCATCGGCCACGTTGGACACAGCGGCACAGGCAGGACCCCAGCCAAGTCTTCCCCCTCCTTTTGCAGGCAGGAGCCCTCGGGCTCTTTGGTGCCGGTGCCAAACCACAGGACCAGCTTCCTTCTCCCTGCCCAGGGTCTGTTGTTTCCACACCCTGCTCCTAGCAGTCCACCAGCACGGACCCTGCATCCCCCAGCCTCTCCACTGGTCCCCCCTGCCAATGAGGCCACCGTCACCCTGATGTCCAGGCAAGCACCGACTCACACAGGATCATTTCTAGCGTCTTAGCTGATGCTGTAAGGACAAACGAGGCTTTGAAAGCAGCCTAAGGACCACACGAGTGCAGGATTGTCAGCCTCCCTGTCCAGGGGACAACCCTGTTACTTGCTGGGAATTCATCACTGGCTAAGCAGTGCCCGTGAGCTCCTCGCAGTCAGTGAAGTACAGGTCTGCATCATGCCCATCCCAGCGGGGCCAGGACCATTTTGGGGGTGGCCCAGCACAAGCCTCTGCCACCAGTGGGCTGGCAAGCATTCCCAGCAGCCTCCACAGGCAGATAGATGCTCAAGAGCTGGAGGAGATGATGCCTTTCAGCCTGGCTTGACCGCTTACTGCGGCACTTGCAGGGGAGAGGGAGCTCATTGGAAAGGGCCCTCATCCATCCTAAAAAGCTGAGAAACCCCAAAGTGTTTACAGTCCCTCACTCTTCTCCTGCCAGGCCAATTTCTAGTTCTTTCCTCCAAAAAGCTTATAGCAAAGCTTATGATTTGTTACATATGTGCAGCTCCAGCCTGCAGGATCCCAGACAACGTGGGTGCACATTGTTCCCCATCCCTGAAACCCACCGACACCTCAGCATTCCCTACAAGAGAAGAAAAAAGATTCTAGGTGATCCCTGAACACCCAGCCAGGGATTTCTCCAAGCTGGGGCTGAGCACCAGCGTGTCCCCTAGGGACAGGAGGGTAACTCGTTCCCGGACCTCACAGGCTCTCGCCTGTGGGCGATTGGTGGCCGGTATCTCCCCCCGCCTCAGCTGCAGGATCTGCAACAGCAACCAGGGATGGGCTGGAAGACAGGGACTGAACATTATTTACCTGTTCAGGCTTTTTTCCCCTCCCTCAAACTCAAGCCTTTCCTATTCCTCAGCCGGTCCCCAGATAAGGAAGGTCAGAAAAAAGCCAGAAGCAAAGGGGCAGGCAAGGAGATTGAGGGCAATCTGGCTCTAAGCCCCTGATCCTTCTGCTCCTTTGGAGAAGAGTTGGACAAGCATTTTCACAGAATCATTTAGGTTGGAAAATAACCTTAAGGTTGTCGAGTCCAACCATTTTGCAGCTACAGAATCTTGCACAAACTCAGACTGAAGATGGGAGGGATGGGGAGATGCTCAGGGCATGCGGAGGCAGCAGGAGCCACCTGAGAGCACAGGGGGGATCTCCCCAGACCCCCAGCACAGGTCAGGGCTTCTCCCACGCCCAGCTCCTGGGGTGTGCCGGGACATCTGCCCATCTATCCCCAGAGGGGACACGTTTCGGATGAAACCTGAAGCATTCAACCCTGCACAAAGCGATGGGGAGACGCCGGCTGCTTGCAGAGTGGGTGGGCGAGCTGCGCTCAGCTCTGCCGAGTTCAGTTCTCCCTACAAGCATCATTAAGAGTCTGATTTATGAACCCAAGAGCAGCAGTACCTTTGCCAGGTCGTACATCCAAAGCTACTGGAGGAGTCACAGCCAACTCCTTAAAACCAGTGAGACCAGCGCAGCAAGCAGGCTTGGAGTGAGGGCTGCTCAGGTGGAAACACTTATTTCACCCCGGGAGATGCCCGATGCCACGGGCAAAGCCAGGCTCAGCTCCCCGCCGAGCCACCCTGCTTGAATAAACATCCACGGACAGCGTGGTCCAGCTCCCTGCCTCGGTTTCCCTCCCCTTTCCAAAGCATAAAGCCAACTCAAATTACAGAAGAGCAACAAACCCTGCGGAGCTGCAAACTTGCGGCACCCCAGACAAGCATTACGAAAAGCGTTCGCTCTGATCTCGACGCCGATCCACGCTGACATCGCTTGTTTGGAGGCTTTAATCAGCGTAGGGAAGAGCAGCAGAACAGGCTCCCCTATGGCAGCAACGAAGGCATTCGCTTAACAAATAAGCCCAACGAAAAGCAATAATGAAAAGCTTTTAGAGTCGCCAGATAACATTTCAAGCAACAAACTCCAGCACATATGTTAATTGGATGATTTGATTTAGAAAGCAAAGCAGAGGAGAAATCAATCTTAGGAGCTTAACACAATCTCTTAACTCTCCCAGCCAGGAACCGCAGGCTATGGCCAGCTAGGATGTACCCAATGCCAGCCCTTCGGCATGGGCACTTGGGTTGCCCTTGCCCTCGCAAATCAATTTGGAGCCTTGTCTTCGCTGTGGTAATGGCTTACATCTCTACGTGCCAGCTTTAAATGGACACCATTGTCCTATTTAATTAGTTTTCATGGGATTTATAGCATTCAGTGAAGAACCCCAGGGCTGATGGATTTATGCCCATTTAATTTTTATGACCCATGGAGCATCAGTGAATCTGATGAGGAGCAATGGGATGCAACATATGTACAGTTACTGTAAACCCGCGTGTTTGTGCATCTGAAAATGGAGCATTAAAGTGATTCACTGACAACCAGCTCGCCCGTGCCAACAGTTCTGTGCTCAACTCCCGTTCGGCACAGACTGGTGCCATGGCCTATCTATGTACATGGCCTTTCAATCCTGAGAACATATAGGCAATGTTCCCCCAGCTGTCTCCAATTATCCACCCCCACCAACCTCGCAAAAGCCCGCCTGGGAAGGAGCGAGCCCTTTTTCCTGCACAGCCAAACAACACGTCCTGCTTTGCCCTTCCCATCTCCAGCGCAGGAGGCTGGGAAGCGGCTCTTTCACCTGGGCCACGACGTTTTCTTCACCCCCCCAATAAACCCGATTTACGCATAGGAGTGAATTAACTCAGAGGCTCTTTGCCATCTGTACAACAGCCCCATGCTAGCGCCCAGCATCCTGTGATGCTGCAGAGCTGCCGGACCACTCCACACAGCCACGGGCACCAACGAGCTCGGGAAGGATGCTGCCGGAGGGGTGAAGTGCCAAGGTCTCAACCCTGGAGACTCCCTTGCTGCCCCCACATCAGCAGGGCATGGGTGTTTGCACTGAAAACATGCCTGTCACTGGTAAAAGAACTGATAATGAAAGAAATGCTTGCTTTCTGATATAAATAAATCTATGCCCATTCCCTGAGAGGGTTCATTTGCCTCTAATCAGGGGGTTGTTTTCCAGAAAGTGAAACAACCTGCGTTTGCTCATGGCCATATCGTTGGGCTAAAGCTGCCCCAAAGCCCCACGACCTACACATTCATCAAACTCCTGGTACCTGCTGTTGTGTTCATCCCAACCGTCCCTCTCCGGGGAATTGAACAGCTAAGGAAAGCCTGGGCCTGCCGGCGCAAGCAGCCACCAGCACGCCTTTCAGGCAGCTGGAATGGGCTGCCCAGGGAGGTGGTCAAGTCCCCAT
>BOSO01022709.1:24540-37744 GCA_018403395.1 Gorsachius goisagi
TTAAAGGTCTTTTCCAACCAAAGTGATTCTATGATCACTGTAGGTCCCTTCCAACTGAAATACCCCATTCTATTCTATTCGGGCCAGCATCCTGCAAGCTGCTAATCACAGAGCGGCCACACCGGAGGAGGCAGAATGGCAGAGAAACTTCGCTGCAAGTTAATGAAGCCCCTGTCCCTCTCCCCTTCGCCCCATCCGCTCCACTCCACATCTCTCCAAGCAGACCGCATTTTAATGTTGCCAAGACAACTGTGTTGACAAAATCTCCCCTCCCCCCCTTTTTTTTAGATGACAGAAACAAGGTTTTGTTTTAACTCGGAGTTCAAGGCTTAGCATATTTCAGTAACACGCCTGCCATTTCTCTTCTACTGCTTCATACGATCTTTTCTTGGTGCCTGTGGTGTGCGGCTGAAATGGAGTTTAGATAAAACCGTCAATTCCACCGCTAACTCCATCTAAAACTGATGTTCTTATTAGGGTTCAGCCCATCTGTAAAACATAAATTTCACTGCCGTCAATTTGCCAAGAGGATTGGAATTACACCAGCGACTCTGGTTTGACAAATGGGACCCATGCTAACACAACACCGCTTTGTCCTAAATGACAAAATAGGTAGATAGGAAATAAATGAGAAAATGCCACTCGATGGATGGTCTTGAAACCCAATCGCAGCACGAGAGGGGAATTGTGGCTCCGTTCGGAAAAATAGAAAAAAGGAATTTAAAAATCGCAGCAGGTTGGCTGGAGCTGTAGCAGCTCCAGAACCGCCAGTCGGCGTCAATACAGTCAGCGGCAGAGCTCTCAGCTCAGCATCGGTCCAGGAATTAAACTCCCAGCTCGTTTCAGCGGCTCATATTCCCATCCCCTCCTTTGCTGCTGACTCCCCAAAATCCTGCTAGTACGGCGTTAAATTTTCCTACTCTAATAAGCCAGTGGGAGAAGGAGCCCAATTAGGACACTAAATAGCAATAAACCTTCTTGTCAGTGACTTTCATAAGGAGTGACTCATATCACTATTTAAAAACCTTGGGAAAACATCAGGCTCCTCACGGCACAAGCCTGGCTTCCTCGGTCTGGAGCCTCCAGGTCCCCACGAAAGCCTGTTGCTGAAAGGGTCGCAGAATTTCCTCTGTCCCCTGAGCATGGCCACCACCAATCTTCACCATCGAAAGGTGCGGGAGGACGAGAGGTGCGATTCCCCACCGATTAATCTGGTACGGGGAATCAAAGCAGAGCTCTTGCCCTCTTTGCACCAGCATCCTTGGTGACTGCGCCAGGCAAAAAGCAAAGATAATTTGTTCCCCTGAGTTTCTGTCCACGCTTTTCTGAGGGTTTTGCATTAGCACTTGTTGCCATAATATCAACGGTGGCAGCAAAGTTTGCTGGGGCCCTCCTGGGACCCGTTCCTTGTCCCACGGAGGGCTCTGGCTCTAATTCAGGCAGGATTGGGGTGGGGGGATTTGGAATTTTCTGCTTCCTAATTTTTCCTAAAGGTGCTACTGGCGAGAGTGAGGCCGTTCCTTAGAAGCAGCAACAGCCACATCATCCTCACTCTGCCAGCATCTTGGAACACGGGGCTGGGCATGGGGAACTGTGGCAAGAAAGCCAGGAGTGCAGGAGAGAGAGGGATGGGAATGGGCCCTGATGCTCACCGGTTCCTGGGGCTTTTCCCCTTGCCCCCTGGGACAGTCCCATGCCCTTTGGCTGAAGCAGTCCCAGCCCTTCTCTTGAAAACAGAGTTTTCCCCTGTGCCAGAGGAGAGGATTTTGGCTTTCCAAGATCCTGCTTCTCAATACTGGCATCGGGGGGAGAGGCAGCAGTGGGGCATGCTGTCACACCAGGGCACACACACATTTTGCTGGCGTTTGGGGATGAAGGACGGGTCCTGCTCTGAAAAGACTGAGCTTTCGTGACTTTCAAGGCAAGGAAGAGCCGCACGTTTTCAGCGTGTCTGAAAACATAAGCCTGGGACTCTGCAAAATGGGATTAAGGCAAGCCTACCCTAGAGGGGCATTGCAAGAGCTCGTTCAGCATTTCCAAATCGTCACATAAAAGAGAGGCTTCAGAAAGGGTTGCCTTAGCATAAATACCCCCAGTTCTGTATACCCGCACACAGCACTTGCAGGTTTCCATGCTCTGCCTATAGAACCGACATACGGGTAACATATGGGCTTTCCAGACCACGTCTCCCATGCCCACAGCCAGATCCCGAGCACTTGCTTGGCGTTGTACCAATACTTCACCCCACTCACTTTACAGCTGCCGTGTAGGGTGGCAATCCAGGGCATGCTGGGTCAGGTATCGCCCGCAGCCCATCACAGAGTTAATTTGGAACAAGCGGATGGAAGTAAACATGCTTTCATCCGGCTTCAGCCTGGCAGTGGCTTACAAATCCTTCCCTCTTTGGGACACAATATGTTTATTTTTGTCTACGTACGAGAGATCAGATCACGTATATAGATTTGATTTAATGCAAAGATACAATCAGAACAGCGTGAGTAGAGCAAGGCATTTTAGCATCGTTTGGAGCCTCCTCTCAAAACCGGTCCCTTGCTATCAGGGTTGTATTTCTTTAGTAAAAATTGATGGTATCAACAAGTATCAAACAATATTCTCGTTACTCGGGAAAGGTAAATACTAATCTATGCGAGCTGAGCTCATGTGACTTATCGGTTACTATATATAGTTGTTTTCAGGCACTGATTTAGGCAATCTGGCAGATTTCCTAAGCCTTTGTACAGATACACTACCAAAATGGAAAATAGACAATACACGAGCAAAGCAGGGGGAAAAAAGAAATAAAAAATCCACTGGGGCCAATATGTCCCTGAGGGTCAGGGAGGACCAAGCCTTCCCCATCGGCAGTCACACAACATGAATTGCACGGGAAGATTCAGCCGAAACCCCTCTGCCTAAGATGGCCTCTCTGGTCCTCGCTCACCATCACCATGCTGACAGAGGTAATAAACAGAATCCAAAGGGCACAAGGACTTGTCACTCTCCTTTGCTCACAGGGAAATGAAACACTTCTCCTGGTGCAGGTGTAGGATTAGAGAAATATGCCCCCCCCCCCCCCCTCCAAAATCCATGTCTGTGTAAGAAGAGATTCTGTCGTGGGAGTTTGTTTGCAAACATATGCACGTTTTAAAACTGGAGAGTATATGACTGAGTTTGTAGCATCTTTAAGAAAATATTCTGCATAATACGAGCTAGAGGAAAACAGAGGGAGGAAGAAGTCGCTGATGCAAACCCAAACTCTTTAAAATAAGGCTTCCCCACCTGAGACCTTTAACAGCAAAGGCATCACCAACCGAGATGTGCAGGTAGAAATCTCCAGGAGAGCGCTATGTTGAACAGCCCCCTGCCCCCAAAGCCTCCCCACAGCTCTCTGGTGATCGTCCCTGTAGGTCCCCTTCTGCCATCTGCCCGAGCCACTGGCATTTGGAGGTGTAGAAGAGGAAGAGAAGCTGGTATTTAAAACATTTAAAGCAGTTGAGCCCTCGACCACTGCGACTGCCCCCTGCAATCTCCCACGTCTCCTGCTCCAGACAGTCCGTGCTCCCCCGGGAAGGAAGGAGATGCTTCCCCTCCATTTCAGTGAGAGGCGGATCAGCTCCTCGGGGACTCAGCGGATAATTGTCAAGTTGCCTGCCAGAATTTCCTCCTGACAGTCATAACTTGAAAGCATTGAAAGAAAATGTCTGCACCTGGGCTGTGGAGTCAGCGCACTCAGGGAGTGCAGAGCCGAGGTGGGGAAAGGTTCTGTGGGACTGGAGCTGGATGGGGTGATGCCCCTTGGCACCCACCCCAGCGCCAGATGCTCCAGATGTGCATGTACAGAGGTCTCTTTTCCGATGCTTTGCCAGTAAAAAGCCTAAAAGCTTTCTACTATTGCAAACCACGATGAGAGCAAGAGCGCAGGCAGGGTTCATCTCCTTCCACCCCTGCGACAGCAGCGCCCTTCTGCATCTTGCGCATCCAGAGGGGACCATCGAGGTCCTCGGTGCATGGGCAGGGAGAGGGAAGGGGCAGGATGCGGACTGACCCCCGGCTCTCCCTGAAGGACAGAAGCCAGCCGTCAGCGGGACATCCCGGGGCTCCCCTCCGGGTGCCTCTTCCCCACCCCCAGCCGGATGGGGATCCTGCTCCCTCCCCACCCCAGCACCCCGGGGACGGCGGGGCCATCCCGACCCCGTGGGACAGGCGGAGCAGCAGGGACGGGACTCGGCAGGGGTCACACACACACACACCAGCACCGGGGGGGTGGTAGCATCTCCTGCAGCCCCGAGCCCTCCCCGCCGGTGCCCGGGCTGGCGGGAGCGCGGGGGAGAAGGGGGGGATGTCCCGGGGCTCCGGCTGGCGGCGGCGCCCGCAGCGTTCAGCACCCGGGACAGCTCCGGTACCGCCCGCCGCGGGGCGGGGGGGACGGGGGGGGCCACGGGCAGCCCTGCCCCTGCCCTGCCCGGGAACTGCCCCTGTCCCAGCCCCTGACCCCCCGGGGAACTGCACCCCCCCGGGAGGGAACTGCAACACACACACACTCCCGCCCCACGGAGAATCCGCGCCCCTACCCCAGGCACGCCGGTCCCCGTCCCTCCCCCGCCGTCCCCGGACAGATCGCATCCGGCCCCCCCGCCTGCCCCGGCCCCTCTCCTGTCCCTCCCCGGGCAAAGTGCCGGCCGTCCCGGGCACGCCGCCCGCCCGCTCCGCCTGCCCTCCCCGGCCAAACCGGCCCCCTGCCCTCCCCGCAGCCACCGTCCGCCTGCCCCTGCCTGCCCTCCCCGCCCTCCTCGGGCAAGCCGCTCCCCCCGGGCACGCCGGTGTCCCACTCCCTCCCCATGCCCGTTAAACTGCCCGCCCGTGCAAGCGGCCCCATCCAAACTTGCTGCAAAGAGTGGCAGGGGAGGGAGGCAACAGTCAGCGCCGCTCCGCTCCCGCGGCTGGCGGGGCGGGGGAAGGGGGGGGGGGGGGGGGGCACCGGGCACGGCGGTGGAAGTTTGCGGCGGAGCCCCGCGGTGCGGAGCGGGGTATACACACGCACCGAGTGCGGCAGCACGGCCCGGGTGGGAGCCGGGTCTCGGGGCGGCCGCCCACAGCCTCGCTGGCCGGGCCAGCAAAGCGGCTTTAGCCGGGCAGAGCCCACGCGTGCCCCACGCTCCGCTCCCCGGGGGCGGCTCCCGCAGAGCCCGGCCGCCCGCACCGGCGGGGCTGGGGACCCTCTGCTGCCCGTGCCGCCCCGGCCCGGCCGAGGGCCCCGGTGCCCCGAGGCGGCTTCCGACGGAGCGCACGGTCCCGCGGGGCTCCGCGCTCCGCTCTGTAGCCCCTGCCCCGCCGCAAAGTTTCTCGGAGAAGCGGGGCTGGGGGCAGCCCGCCCGCCCCCACCTACCGTGCGGCGGAGAGGAGCCAGCCCCGTCCCGGTCCCGGTGCCGGTCCCCGCCCGGCGCATCCCTCCCGGCGGCTCCGGAGGGACGGAGCCCGGGGCGGCGCTGGGCTCGGCTGGGCTGGCAGGGAGGGAGCCAGTCCTCGCTGCGCCCCTTTATCCCAGCATCACCGAAACGAATCCGCTTTGACGTCCAACCAGGGTTTTTATGGGTGTGGAGCGAGCCGGTGCAGCCCTCATTAGGAGACACTCTGCTCTCCAAATCATACATCTTTTATATAACCTCATTTCCAGCGTGGCTTTCCTTCCCCCTCCCTCCCCGTGCCGGGGAGCATCACCCCCCGCCCCTCAAGCTCCCTCACCAATTAAAGAGGCCAGAGACACCCCCTGGCCCCCACTTGTTGCCGAGATGCTCCACAGCCCCAGGCCTGCCTCAGCATGCCCCGAGGGAGCGGGGGCTCAGCCTGCCCCAGCTCCCTGCCAGCTGCCTCCATGCCCCCGGAAAGTTGCAGCCCCCCACCTTCCCACTCCCAGCTGGGTTGTGCTCGGGGGGGTGCCAAAAAGCCTCCTCTTTCCCCGACAGCAGGCAGCCCCCCTCCTGCCAGGTCCCCTCTCTGTGCCCAGGGCAGATGACACCAGCCCCGCCAGCATCCCCCAGTGCCCCCAGCCAGGCAATGCCACAGGCTGGGGCAGCTCTGCCCCTTGCCCAGCTGCCTGTACCTCCACTGCCAGAGCCCAGCCCGGGCTGCACACAGAGGCGAGAGCGAAGGGGCTCCTCCTCACCCCATTTCCCTGTCTGACTCTTTACCTGCCCCCAGTAAGGCCCAGCGCAGACCGAGGCTTGACATCAGTCTCCAGGCTTTGCAATTGTGCTCATTCCCATGGCAACAACAAACACAGAATTATAGATATATAATATTATATAAAACGCGAGCGGGCTCTCGGGCAAGAGTGCAAGGTTCACCTGCTCACAGTCTCTTTCCATGCTGAGGAGGCAGCTCCCATGGGAGCGTGGAGAGGTGGCTTCAGCCTTGTGAAGATGCCCGGCCCGTGGATGCCCAGCAGCTCTGGGATCCAGCTGCCCCGGGCAGCCCTGGCCTGCCTGCCCCACTGCCTCTCCAGAGGCAGGCAAATAAAGCGCAGCACAGCAGGCGATTCAATTACAAAACTTCCCACAGGGAAGAGGAAACCAAGCAGCCCTGTTCCTCCCCGGCACGCAGGGAGTTTTGCAGAGGTGGCAGTGGGAAGAGGACAGGCGAACGCAGCAGCAGAATTGGGGCTGGGGCTGCTTTCCCCATACGCCCCCCTCCTCAAGCTCCCATACATCAAGCTGTAACATGCTGTCTGGGGCTAATGAAAACATAATTATGCCTATTTAGATGCAGGAGGAGTAATCTAATAGCAAGCTACCCAACAACATCTGCTCTGATCCATTGGGCAGGGAAACCTGCCCCATGGAGGGATGAGTAGGTGCACACCGGCAAAGAAGGATTTTGTGACCCAAATTGTCACCTTCAGGCTACGAAAAGTCCAAACCCTTCTCCTTTCAGGGCTCACATCTCTGAGCACGGCCTTAGTGCTGGAGGGCTGGGTGTGCTACTGATTATCAGGGAAGCTGGGCCGGTTCCCCCCTGGATGCAGGTGCAGACAGGCAGGGATGAGCCTAACATGGTGGGAGGTCCGGCTTTCACAAGGCTGATGGGTGCGATGGCACTGGTGTGGTGTTCAGGGGGACTCTGCACTGCCAAAGCTGCCCTGACACACAATGTGAGCTCCAGCCACCAGCACCTCGCTGCTCCTCTGCCCTCCTGCCAGCGAGATGGATCTGCAGGAGGCAAAACCGTGCTGGGAAAGCAAAGCCCTGACTGCTGGGGCACTTGGATCCAGGCACGCGGGGCCCCAGAGCTTAAGGGAACCAGATGAGCTGTGCTCATTCCATGGGCCACGTCCTCACCGGGACACGGCAGCACTTCCTTCACCTGCAGGGAACTTAATAGGACGGCGCTCATTTCTGTATCATCTGGAGCTTTGCTGAAGCCTGTAAATCCGGGCAAGCCAGGAGCAAAGGGGCAGTAGGAGTAGGGAGCTGCTGGCCTGTTGCATGTCCTGCGCATCCCCCCGAGCCAGGGAGGAGCCCCAGGTAGCCTTCCCCTCCAGCCGGTAGCCATGAGTCAGCCTAGAGAGGAAGGCTCAAAGGTTCATGACAACTAATGAGGCAG
The DNA here is from genome assembly GCA_018403395.1 of Gorsachius goisagi. Taxonomy (NCBI): domain Eukaryota; kingdom Metazoa; phylum Chordata; class Aves; order Pelecaniformes; family Ardeidae; genus Gorsachius; species Gorsachius goisagi. Next base: position 32,140 of record BOSO01022709.1, read on the forward strand.
ATGTTGGCCTGGGAACAGAGAAGGTGGAGAGAGACCCTCTCCAGCCCATCTGCACCCACTGAGCCTGTTTCCACACAGCTTATTGTGACAGCAAAGGTTTGCACCTTCCTTCCTCCAGCTAAGAGCATCTGCGGGCAGGATTTCTCCATGGGGAGCTCATTCCTGTAATCCTGCCTCATCCTACTTGGGTGGCAGGGAGCCCCAGACAAGAGAACCCTGCTCTGGAGAAGCCCCCCCTGCCCAGCCCTGCCCAGCAAGCCTCCTCCATGGAAGTTGCTTCCCCCTTTACTCACAGCTGGGAGCAAATGCGCGTGGTGCTACAGGGTAAGTGATCCCCCAAAACGTCTCAGGAGAGGGCATGGCCTCCTCCCTGCCCCTCGCACAGCTGCTCCCCACTTCCCCCTTGCCTCTGAAAGCAGCTCAGCACTGCTTGCTTCTGGCCATATGCTGCCAGCGGTTAGAGAAGCCGAATATAAACACAGCAGCTAATGCTCACCCAAGTTTCCTTTCCCTCCTTCCCACCCCCCCCAACCCCCCCGTGAATCTGGGCTCTTTCCCCTCTCGTGCTGCTGCTCATCCTCACCCACCTCTTTCTTGGGAGCCGGTGGCGGCTGCGGGCTCCAGCGGGGAGGTCGGGTGCGTGCTAAGGAGCTGGCGATGGGTCTCGCTCCAGGGGTGGGTGACCAGCAGCCGTCTCTGCTGCTGGGGCTCACAGCCTGCCGGTGGGAACGTGCCGCTCAGGATGCTCGGCTCGCTAAGATCCTTAGGAAACCGTGGCCTTGGCACAGATCGCACACACACAATATCCTCGGCAGCCACAGCTCTGGAGTTACTCGGCTGCTATTTCTATGCAAGTCGAAATGTGTTCGAGGGATTACTGCCCAGGGAATAAAGAAACGGCTAAACATATTTATACTAAAGCTTAAGGAGCCTATGTAACCGCACACACACACACACACACGCACGCCAGCTGATAGGGGGGTCTGGCACAGAGACTGCAGTGATTTGGGACAAATCCCAGGATTGTCTGTCTGTGCTCCAGTTTAGAGCAAGTGCCTATGCTGGTGCTGGCCTAGAGGTGGCAGTGAGCCTTCGCTCTTCTCCTCTCCCCGAGCCCAAGTTGGGCCTGGGAAATCCCCAGCTGAGATGGAGCTTTGCACTCTCTGCTGCCTTGGCCGCAGGTGAAACCTGGGATTCTGTGGGCGGAAATACTGGTACTTGTGCCCATGTGGCAGATGCCAGGGGCCCTGCAAGGAGGACCCCCCCACACACCTCCTTGCTCCTGCACCCCCACGCCTCCGGGGGATTCTTCGGCATCCTCCCCTCTGCAAGGTGCACGGGGAACAGACTGGGGTTTGATCAAACCCTGGCTGCCTTTAAAATCTGGAAGGACAGAGCCAAGGGAGCTCACTTTTAGGACCAGCCCTGTGCCAGCTCCCAGCTCCATGACACATTTGGGGGGGAAACTTTTTGCTCTCCGCTTTCAGGAGCTGTAACAGTCCCGAGCTACTGGGCAGAGATGTGGCAACGCGAAGTCTTCCAGCACAAACACCAACATCGCCTTGACCCCGAAAGCACCTTCCTTTCCAACAAGAGGCCAAAAGCCAAATACACATCTTAAACCCCCTTGAGCTGGGGGTTACAGCTCGAAACGTGCTGCAGGAAAGGTTCTTGTGGAGCGCGGCGCACAGTTCTCCGGGGGTATGGAGTGGGTTATAAAGGGTGATCTCTCTCTCTCACACGTACACACAGGCATGCACTCACACACACAAAATCTAATAAAAAGATATTAGTCAAAGAGTATTTGGCTTCTGGCATTAAACTAACTCAAGTTTCATACAGACACCAAAGAAATGAAATTATGGGAGCACACAAACAAGAAATTCCAGGGGGATGAATTACTGTTTCATCGCTATTATAGGGCAGAGAAGTACCTGTCTGTCTTCCCTTGCATTTCTTTCTCTTCTGCTTCAAAACGTGAACCCCCTACTTTTAAAAGTCATGGCAGCATGTTTCCTCCAGCGCAAGCCCGACCGCCTTTCCATCAAAATCAAAATCGCTTTCATTATCATTTTAAGGACACGCTGGAGGGCCAGCAAACACACCAAAGTGCAAGGACTGCCTGAAACTCCAGGGTCTAATTTAGACAGATATTAAAAAAAACCCCAACCCAAACTGCTTTAAGACCTTGCTTCACAAGCTGAAAGGGGCTTGTGTTACTTCTGGGTTATTCAGATGCAAACACTGTTTCGGAGCACAAGTGCCTGAGCCATCCATCCACCCGCAGCTGTAAGTTTGGGGGCAGATGCTCAGCAGCAGCGGCAGAGCTGCACGACTCCACTGAAATCAGCAGAATCGAGATCATTAAAGCCAGCTAAAACCAGCCAGTCCTCAGGATTTTATACCATCTGAGCCCCTGTTTCAAAGCCATTCCTTTCCAGTGGGATCAGGCCCCCAAACGGTCCCTTTTAACCTTCGGATCAATTATTGGAGTAATTACAAATGAGAAAAATCATTTTTGTGTCAACCTTAAACAGTATATTTAGCTATTTTAATTTTTTTTTTCCTATTAAGCCACACATTTCAGAGGACTGTAAGTTAAAGACTCTTTCGAAAAGACCCAAATCCCTAATCTTAAATGAAAAGTTATCACCGGAGGACCTTGGGGTGGGTGGTGACAAACACAGGAAAGGCCCTTGCGTCAGCCAGCACCCTGGGTAAATAGGGACGGGGAGGAGAGCGGAGGGCTTGGAGCAGGCTGACAAGCCTGATAAGCCAAATCTGCAAAGCATTCATTGCACAAAAGAACACAAAGCAAACCCAAAAGCAGAGAAACAGCTGCTGCCGAGTTCTTAATTTCTAAAAAAGAGCAAGAAGGAAAAAAAAAAGAAAAAAAAAAAACCCACACCAGAAATACTCCTCTACCCACCAGCAAAGCCCCTCGTGTGCCTCCCCGCAGGGTGGGTGCAGAGGGAGGCTCCAGCATCCCTGGTCCCCCCGCCAGGACCCCCTTAAGTGAAGCAGCACATTTGGGGGACCCCCCAAGCCGTGCAGCCCCTCCACCACATCAACCCCAGCTTCTTCCATCCTGGATCAAACAGCAAAGCCACGCAGCTGCAAAGACCAAGGGGAAGGCGATAACGTGGCAGGTTGATCCCAGCCCCCAAATTACTCACAGCCCTGGCCAAAAAAAAAAAAACACCCAAAAAAAAACCAAACAAAAAAACCCCAAACAAAAAGCCTTGGGGATGTGCAAGCGTAGGGGGACACAAAGATGTTGGTCACCCACCTCTGAATCAGCACCATTTGGGCACAGCCAAACGGCGACTGAGGATCACTCCCAGCCTAAACACGTGAGTCAGTGGCTCCCCCCCCAAAAAAGGGAGAAAAACAAGAAATCAAGAGGCAGAGCTGTGGGGTTTTTTTCCCCCCTTTTCTTCCACAAAGCGAACAAAAGAAAGACGACGCTCAGCCTTCCCACCAACTGGGGAGAAGTTTGCAGAAGCTATGCCAGGAATTCAGATTTATTTCTGGAATGACTTTAATGGGATATTGAAACGCTGCTGTAATTTAAAAGTATTAAACAGTTTCTCCTGATTAAACCACGATGAAGCAAACCCTTCCACAAACTGCTTTGCTTTGAGCTAACAAGCACAGCCATGGCTGGGAGAGCTCAGCAGCCCGACACGAAGCCCTGGCAGCAGGATTGAACATGCCAGGTCTTGAGTTCTCAGCCCTTTTGTTTGTTTTTTTTTAAAAAAAAAGCAATTTACAGCTTTTTGCTACCTCCAGTCGCAGCTCAGCCTCGGCAATTCACCTACCTCCAGGCTGCAAGAGGCTCCTCGTGGCCGAATCCTAGCTCGCATGCAGCCCCTCTGGTTTCAGGCTCCTGGAAGCAGGGCTGACCCCACTAAGGAGGGGGAACTGGGGCTGAGCAGCTTACTGGTGTCACCTGTGAGAGTTACGTTAGCACCGGGGAATCCCATCCCCGAGGGTGGCTGATGTCAGCTCTAATAAGGATGACGGAGACTTTGCCTGCAGTCAAAAACATCCCCGATGTTTCCTTGCAAGGTCACCAGTGCCGCATGGATTTCAGCCCAAACCAAATCCCAGCCCCCTGCTCGGCATCCCACTCAGTTCAGCCACCTGGGACCCGTTTTCATGCAACTCAGAAAAACATCCTGGTTTTGAGGTCTCAAGCCTCTCCTTAAATTTGGTGGAAATTAGCTGGATTTGTTAGGATGAGGCGGACGGACGAACCGGAGTGCAGCTGGATGAACCCTGTTTCCTTAGGAAAGTGGGACCAAAGGTACCCCCAAAAAGAAAACCAACCCCTCAAACCTTCTAGTGTTTTGGTGCTGTTGGAGAAGGGAAACTGTGCCTGCATTTAAAAACTGGAGGATTTCCACCTTTCGATACCCTCGGCAGGCGATGGTACCAAAGGTGGCATCGCTTTCCACAAAACCCAAACCAGCTGCTTTGGAGGCTAAAATGTGTTTTCCTCACTCTCTAGCTGGAGCTACCCTCCCAGCTGGGCCACAGTTAGGTCCCAGGTAAGGAGAGGTTGGGCACACGCATACCTTCCCGGTCCCACCGCCTGGACCCGGGATCCTTCCCAGTTTGCGGAGGGAGGAGGTGAAATCCCGGGGAAATCCTGGCTCTCCATACCAGGGAAACACTGGAGGGGCCCCAACTGCTTTTCCTTCCAGGCTCCTGCATTCCCTGCTGCATCTTAACGTGCTTCAGCTCTTATGAGATGACTCGGTTAAGTCTGGATTAAACTGATTGCTGCGACATTAAGTCTGATTTAGGGTTTTGCCTACAGCCAGCCGTAGCTGTGTGCTTTCAGACTTTGCCTAACAAGCTTGTGGATATCCTCGCCTTGGATGGTTGGTGATCTGGTTGGTTGGTAATCTGTTTGGTTGGTAAACTGGTTGATAGGTAATCTGGTTGGTTGGTAATCTCTCTGCCGGCCCAGGGGCTGCGGCTGTAGGACCCATGGCTCCATGGCTCTCCAGCTCCATCTGGTTGAGCTTCTGCTCCCAGCCCAGCTCTGGACCTGAGGGTGATGGGTGCCACTGCGGTCGCCCTGGGGCTCCTTCAGTGGCCACTTCAGTGGCCATAGGGGACAGTCCCTTTGCCATCAGGCCACTGGCAGAAGCCCTTTGGCAATGGACGTTAGGTTGTGGCGGCAACTTCCTCAGCATCCCCAGACAAGGCTGTCACCACTGAACGTCAGATCAGATCCCTCTCTCTCCCCACCACTAAATACTGGAGAAGAGCCCAGGCAGGAGGATGGAGACCCATGGGCTTTGCCCCTGTGCTGGCGGAGCAGGACAGACCCAGCCCCACCGTACCCATCTTCAGCCCATCAATGTTTTCTGCCCTGCTGAGACCAATATTGAATGGTTGTGGGTCAGGAGGGAGGAGAGGTGCTCAGAAGATACCAGGAGAGCTGGCATCCAAACCACTCTGATTTTATTTCTTTTTTTTAGCAGTGTTATTTTCCCATCCTTATTTCAGGGTTGGGGTTTTTTTGCGGGAAGAGCAGCTGATGGCGTGGGGTGGTGTTGACCTATCCACATCGGAGGACACACAAAGATCA
>BOSO01022715.1:0-16207 GCA_018403395.1 Gorsachius goisagi
CTGGAACACAAGTCATACGAGGAGCGGCTGAGGGAACTCGGGTTGTTTAGCCTAGAGAAGAGGAGGCTGAGGGGAGACCTTATTGCCCTCTACAACTACCTGAAAGGAGGCTGTAGTGAAGTGGGGGTCAGCCTCTTCTCCCTGGCAACAGATGATAGGACGAGGGGGGATGGTTTGAAGCTGCACCAGGGCAGGTTTAGGCTAGACATTAGGAAAAACTTCTTCACTGAAAGGGTTGTCAAGACTCTGGAATGGGCTGCCCAGGGAGGTGGTAGAGTCCTCATCCCTGGAGGTATTTGAAAGAAGGCTAGATGAGGTGCTTAGGGACATGGTTTAGTGTTGGGATGGCAGGGTTAGGTTGAAGGTTGGACTCGATGATCTTAAAGGTCTTTTCCAACCAAAGTGATTCTATGATTCTATAGACTACAATGGCCATAACAGCTCCTTCTGGTCTTGAAATCTATTGCTTATGAATTACAGCATCTCAACTGAAAGTAACTTTTGTGTGGCCTCCTTGAAATACTATCTCCTGAAATAGCCGTATTCACTGCCCAGAGGTGTATGTATCAAAGAGAGTTGAACTGTGTGTAGTAGCACCATGTGCTCAGAGCCAGGCTTTTTGTGGCACAATCCTCCAGCAGCCAGTTGCACAAAGGGACTATGAAAGCACATTGGTGTTGAGGGCAGAAAAAACCCTGATCCCTCCAGTATCTCCAGCTCTCTTCTGGGCTTCTCCTTTGTCCTCAGTGTGCATTAAAAGGGCCGGTATCCTCTCCCATAAACTCAGTCACTGTGCCTGGAGATCTCCTAAGTAAAATCTATAAATTACACAAGACAGACTATGGTTTATTTTCCCAGAAATTGCAAAGTGAATTTCACTAAATAGACCCCTCAACAAAATATCCTCTAGGGGAATCAGCATCTTTGAAAAATGATACATAGGACAAAAAAGACCCTGTTTGAAAATAACAGAAACCTACTCAGTCAAAGCTTAACAGATGAAACTGAAGCAAAACTGGAACAGTAAATCATCGATAACCTTTGATATAATTGGATGAATTTGCATGGAAGTCATATCAATTGCACCTGCTCATACCAAATCTCATTTTCTTCAGCGCTGACATGTTATTAATTATTTGCTTTCCAGTGGTGCACCTGGAAGCCCCAGTGTTCACCACTGTGCCAGATACTACACAAACTCAGGGAAGAATGATTGTCTTTAATATTCAGAGTGTTTCACATAGTTATTTACCAATTATCCTAAATACTATTTCCAAAAAATATACACCTTCTATTCATTAATAGTATATCACCTCTATCCACAAATATTGTAACAGTAATGTCATCAGTATTATGTACAACCAAGAAATTATTTTCTTAGCATTCACTTTCTAATGTGTATCAGAAATCCCAAGAGTCACAAAAATGGAAAAGAAATTCATGGAAAACATCATGTGAAATTTCTAGTCTACTTTCAGAGTCATCTCTCATCCCACACTTAGTTATACTACAAATCTGACTTTATAAGCACACAGTAAACATGAAAGGTAATTGTTGTCCATAATTAACTACTTTCTACACTGTTCTAGTATTTACTTTCAACATAAATTTACCAAAATTAAATCCCAATGATGCAATACTATACTCTTGATGATCTTATGCAGAAACAAAGATAAATTCTTTTTTGTTTTAGGTAGAAAAAAAAAAATCCCCAGCCACTGTCCTCATTTGTAACATCTGTGTCTCTTTATTGATGCAAATGTAAAAACTATTAAGGTGGTTCCCAAAAGATACTCTTTGCATGTTGATTGGTATTCCTTATCAGGATGGGAAAAGCCTTCAACTTCTGTATATAGCTAAGATTCATTTGCAATACTTAAAATTATTATTATTTCTATTTTGCTTGCCCTTTTTTTTTCACTTTACTACTTTATTCTTAATCAAGGCAGTATATCAGAAATTTGCTAGAAAGCTCTTCAGACTTTTACAGATTAGATTAATGCCCCTGAAGAAATGTTACAAGAATGCATTCTGATTTCACTATCTTTCTTCTAATCTTTAAGCACTGACTGATCATCAAAAAAAGAAAAAAAAACCATTCTGAATATTATATTTGAGCGAACTTAACCCTCCTTCTGCCTAAAAATAACTACCACCCAGATTCTGTATGACATTTACTTAAACAGCATTTTTTGTATTTTCAATATGAAGTCTGATCTATTAAAAGTTGCAAAAGAATTCCTCACTGGTTGCTGTCCATTTTATTGTAAGAATCCATAATAATAAATTAGATATATGCCAATTCATACACATTGAAATTCTGCTTCTGCTATATTCGCAGTAACAATTCAGTTCAATCTGTTTCTTGTAGAAAGCACACATAAAGCACAGTCAGAGCAAATGTGGTAATTAGGAAACAGCAGTTTCTTGCAGTATTTTCCCAGATGTGTTAAATAATAATTGTTATTCTTCCTATATGGGCAATACATCTGTTTTTCACACAAGTCTGGTCTCTTGTTAGCAGAGGAACATTTTAGAAATATATTTACAATTTTAAGTACTAGTTTTCTGCAGAATCTATTTTTAGTTTTGAGACTGGATGTTTTTTGGTCTGAGTCAAATTAGTTAGTTATTCATAATGGCATGTGTCATAGTTTAACTCCAGCCAGAAAAAAAAGCCTTATTATTGTAACCAAAAGGAAAGTACAACAATGATTTTCAAAGCTAAATGGAACAAAATTAATAATTGAGATCTAAAAGCAGTTAGAAAAAAACAATAAATAAAAATATTTTAAAATGAAAGATAGAACTATACCAACAGACAGTATACCAACATGCACCATGGGGCAGTTAACACCAGTCCAACTGGTCCTAAGTTCCTCACGTATGCTTTCTAGGCTTTTTAATAACTATTTCTGAACACAAATGCTCCAGTAGACATTTTTCAACCCTATGATTTTCAACCATATGTTCATCAAAAATGTCATAAATTACATCATTTGTGCACACACACAAAAATGTAAGATTTATGCACATACCAAAGAGAACTAAGTGTCCTATTTGGTAAGACCCTTTTCAATCTCACAATCATGGGTCACAGATTCTGACACTTCCACAGTTTCAAAGGATTTCAGAGGTTTGTGGTTATTCTTCACTGGAACTACCACTTAGGAAAGCTTAAGGCAATTCATCAGCACTTTCAGGTTCCCAAACGAGACTTCTAGCAAATTTTTCAGAGTTTCACACACCCACCATTTTATGAAACAAAACTGGAGGCAGCCACAGTGTGTGATGGAGGGTACTCTCTTCTCCCTGGTAACATTAATGCTGCTTTACCTAATCCAAAGTCTGTAGCTGCTTGATACTCCATTATTATGCTAAATCCACCCTAAAATGCTATCAGGTAGGAAAGGACTGGACAGTGGTTAAAATTCTGATTTTCTGTGTATAGGCCCCTCTAAAATTAAAGACGTTTTTTAGAGTTACTCTGACTTCTAAAAAGAGATGTGGTAGGAAACCAAAATACTGCTTTTACAGCAACTGTATCTCAGTTCATTAATTATACCTGAATTCATATATGTTAATGTACCTGCATGGCCCTAGCACACAAATATAACAAGTAGTATGGCTGAAACTTCTGTATGGCAAATCAAAAGAAAAGACTTCACATAGCACATTTTTATATCTGCACCTCCAGATCTGCAACACCACCAGAGACAACTTACAGGTGATTTAATACTAATGACCTAAACCTCCCTTCACTCCTGCTTTTGTTCTTCTGTGTCCCTCTTAGAAGTACATTTTACTGCAGTATGTGCCACTGGATGATGGATCACTGGACACTGAATGTATATTTATCATTTCAAGATGATTTTAAACAATAACTGAATGAAATAAAACCACCATGTCTCCTTGAATTTCTTTACTAGAGGAGGATAAGATTTCATCCTTCCAAAAATGTATATTTGAGAGAGAAATTTACAGATACATTTTCCAGGGTGAGTGTGCCACCAGTTGCTGCCAGTGGTTCATCAGAATGTGCTTTTACTGGCCAGTTATTTTGATGAACCAAAAGGAGCTAACAGCAAGATCAGCCTATATGACAGGAGCTGTGTGGAAAGTGTTCAGTTACATAAAGAAAACAAAAAATTTCTAAAGGGAATTTTAGGGAATAAGGCTTATAGGTAACTCGTTTGATTCCTTGAAAATCATAGTTACTCTCAAGAAGATGATTTCTAACAGGCATAAAGGGCAGGTTGTTGACTACTTTCCTAGTGTAAATGACAGAAAACTGCATGCTGAATGCAACAACAGATTAGGCAGGACTAAATACCGAAGAACATACTGTGGTTAATAATCTCATACTATCAAGAAGATGGCTTAAATGGTTTGTTTAGTCTTTTCCTTCTCCAGCTTCCATATTTCACATTCTATTTTATTCCTCTTTTCCTTGAATTTTTAAAGAGTGCAGGATAAATATATTTCAGTCCCAAAGAGAAAGGGCAGTCTTGTGACTGTAAAGGCCATGAAAACTTGCATATCTTGATCAGGGGAGTGTAAGGATTCAGATGAGACTTCCAGCACCACCATGCCTTGTGCAGAGGGACAGCTTGGAACAGAAAATCCAGCATATCTCTGATCATTTTCCATCTGAATATCAGAAAGCACTTTTTACTGTGAAGGTGACCAAGCACTGCCACAGGTTGCCCAGGGAGGTTGTGGAGTCTACATCACTGGAGATGTTCAAAAGCCATCTGAACACAGTCCTGGAAAACTGTCTCTAGCTGTCCCTACTTCATCAAGAGGGTTGGGCTAAATGACCTCCAGAGGACCCTTCCAGCATTAACCATTCTGTGGTTCTGTGACTGTGAAATCTGCATTCAGCTGATGCTGACTTTGCACCAGAATTAAGTGCTGTTAAGCCTTGTATCTGACAAACCGACCTTTCCTCCACCGATAAAGGAACAAAACTATATCAGGAATATATTCTGGCTGTCACTTGCTATGTGAATTTTAGATATTCGTTCTCTATATTCAGTATGTCATTTAAAATATGTAAACATCCTATGAATATTTCACAGCATAAACACAGTCAGAGCCCCATTTCAACACTGTTCAGTAGCAGAGTTCCCAAGTGTTCACCTGCTTCCTGGCCCACTAAGCTCAGACACCTCTATATGAGTTAGAGGCTGTTATGTCCCTCCTATCTAAATCTTGCTTCATAGAAGCACATTAGAAAAAAACTGCTGGCACCTCAGATATGCATATGACGTTATACCAAGGTGACAACTTTTTTATGTCTTCAAACTGCCAATGAAAACATTTACCACCAAGGATAAATGTCATAATAGGCTACAGTGCTTAAAGACCTGCAACAGCCATTTACTTGCAGTACCAAAACTTTCCTAGCAGGCTTGGTCAATTATCATTCTGCCCACCGATACATCACTAAAAATACAATCTGATATTATTTTTTATAAAGAAGTGGTATTTAGCAATAGTAGCATGCACATGAGATCTGATTTTATTTTTATGCACATCTAAATTCTACTGCACAAACCCCCTGCAGTTAACTATTGTTATGATACCTGTTGGCTATCTTTTTCCTTTTACTGATGTGCACTAAGCACTTCTCAATGATGTTTCATGGTTTGCAGAACATATCTGAACTTAGCCGAGAAATTATTTCAAAAGTAGACTTCCACTGGGAATGTCAATGAGGTAAGGACATTTTTGACATACTATTTGCATTACTGAGCTTTATTTGATTTGCAAGATTAAAAGAGATCGAGTTGAAAGAAGCAGTGAGCTGCACCTTAATGGAACAATAGCCTGACATCAAAGATGTGTGTGATTTGAAAGACTGAGTGGCAGCTGCTACAAGGAGATTTTAAAATCAGAATCCAGGCTTCAGTAGTGTACTCCAAGTCTTGGTGTGGAACACAAACCTGCAGTTCAGTTCAGGAATAATTTTAGCACATCAAACATGTAATCTATGCTGCCTATTTTCTCGCTTCCATCTTTTTCTCTAATTAGATAATAATCAACAGCTTACATGACTGTCTGAAACATCCAGAGAGAATTATGTTTCTTTTCTATTTGTGACATGTCTATTTTTATCCTATTCTTAACTCACTGTCCTCATCGTCTAGGGAATGATTCAGTGGGGTGAGGTCCCAGTGGCAATCCAGATATGTAATTTCACTTCTGATGAAAGGAAAGCAGAGAAATCGCTTGTGTCAATCCCTCATTCCTATGCAGGGGATACATAGGAATTTGAACCTACAGCTCTCTGGTTGGTCTGGTTTCCTGGGTAATGTATCAGTTAGGGGATTCTTTTTTGTCTTCTTTTTGAAATAAATGTGTGACCTGGTTTTGATACTGAGCTGTAGGATAGGTTTGGCAGCTGTGAGTCTCTCTGATCATGAGGTATGCTCCTAAATGATTGCATGACTGGGATAAGGCCATGCCTTAGCATTTTCCAGTGACCAGCTAACACTTGCTAGCAACTGCCAGCTTCATTCTTAGGCACTTTGCTCCCCTTATATCCTGTTTAGAGAGCCCTGGCATTTAACTTGGGCTCATGAATTCAGCTGCATGGCAGGATGACTAAAAGGAATTGAAATGCTCTGTCTTGCAAACCCGAGCAGTGGCTTTTACCTCTGTGATAATGTAAAAGATATTCTGAAGTTGGTATAAAAGACTGAAGGTTGTAAAAGCATTCTAAAGGGCAAATCAGGATGCTTTCATATTTGGGCTGTGTTGTTTTTGGCAAGATAAGAGGCCTGAGGGAAGGAACTTGGCTACAGACACTCACATTCACCTTCTCTGGCTGATAGCTTATCCAGAGGGCTGTTTCCCTTTATAAAAATGTCAGCTCTTATTAAGGAAAAAATACATAATACAGAAGGATAAAAATAATCTTATCTATGACAGAATGGAGAATTGGCCCTTATGTTTCAGTTGGAACACTGGATCATCCCAAGGATATTGTCATACAGTGACACAGGAAAATGGAAGCTGCTAATTGTGCCTGAAAGAGTTATTTGCACTTTCCTTCCCTGCCAGTTATATGCCTAATTCAAGCAAGATTTTTCAAGTACCCTGGAACTATGAAAGGAGTAGATCAGTAAAAAGTAGATCAGTACCTATAAATGGCATTCTCATGGAGTGCAATTCTGCATCTTTGAAAATTAGTACCTTCTGTGCCTTTAAAAACGTGGCTGTCCAGAGCCAAAATCTGAGTTATGTTGAGAGCGAACAGGTCAGAGGGCAACAAGGTAAAAAACTTCAAAGCTTCTGAAATATTGTTTTCAGCAGAAACCCCTGTGTACTACTCTTATTCTCATTTCATTTCTACTACAATTCAAAACTGTACTAAAACATCCATCTGGTGAAGCGAGTCTGGCTGTGAAGACAAATTATTTCTAAATCTGAAACCTTTTATCTTCATCCATGTTGTTGATACACACACAGGTCTGCATGATCAAACAGATGTGACAAGTGACACATTGTTATAAAGATGCCAGACAAAATCATATGTAGGTGTCATCCCATTGTAACTGTTCTGCACACACCATTGGCGTTTCTGAGGATGCTAACTGCACTGTATAAAGAAAACTTTTTTTTGTAAGGACCAATTCCAAACACGGAGCTTTGGTAACAGCTGATTTATCATCAGTAAGAAAACAAAAATCTTGTCTCATAAGCAAATAAAAACCAAGCCCTTGAAAATATTAAAAGCCCAGAAAAGAAATTCAGAAGGTAATATAATAGACAAAGGTAAATGTAATTTTTAGGGAAGGAAAATAAATTTTCACTTAATTACTATGCAAGTTTCCTTCCCTGTGGCCCAGTCTAAGTATATTCTTAGACCCAGGTAGGAGCATCACACAGAGCTTAACTAATCAAACTGAGAATAGTTAATCTTCCTGACGAGCTTAAAGTTATTCAATTCACTGTGGATTTGTGTATTATCAAATGTTTCTCAGAGGCAGCATCCTATATATAATAATAATCACTTCCTGAGCTAAGCAAGATAAATCATCACAAAGGTTTGTTGGTCTTTTTTTAAAAAATATTAATTTTATTATGAATACTGTGTGATCAAAGTAATTAAAGACTGATGAAAGTACAGTAACCGACCATTTAGAAAGTGGTGTAATAGTCATGCAGTGCCTAGAATGGTCCACAGTGTTTAAAATGTCAATAGATCTGGTCAAATCATGGAGTTTTGTAACCCAAATATTCAAAAATGTATTCTCAGCCCACACCATGGACACTATTTTTCCTGGAATCAAAATTCTTATATGAAGATGTTGAATAATTAATCTTTCATAATGAAATAATTATGTAGTAAAGTATGTCATGTAGTGTCAAAATAAATATTTCAGTATCAGGCAGGAACACTCTTACTTGGAATAATTCTCTTTTTGGAAAATACTTGCCAAAATAAAAAAAAAAATAAAATTTTAATCTGTAAATTTCTCTACAATTTTTTGCTTTTGACAAAATAACATTTTTATAACAAAAAAATGCAGTGAAAATATTTGAGCCAAAATTAGAAATGAGTTATGAATTAAGAGCTTTATATGTTCCAATTATTATATATGCAGAACCTAATGAAGCTGTAAAAAGGATAGCGAATACTACAGTTATTATTGCTGACCCAGCATTTTTTACTACCAAGACTCCTGACCTTGCTCCAAATGCTGAACATGCCTCCATCTGGTACACACAGTGATAATATCACTGTCGTCACAAGTATTAGATCAATGGTCATTCCCATGTGGCTGCAATCTAAAGAGTATCATACTTTATCATTATGTGTAATGTTATAAAGAATATTATAAGCTGCCTATCAAGTGCTTAAGAGCATTTCTTTTTTGATATTAGATAATACATCATCAAATCTCCCCTCCTATGTCCTGATTTAGTACAAATTCACTGAGATAGTTTATCTTCATCGTAATCATTACTTAAAGCAGTTTTCTAAGGCAGTTATGTCATGCTGTGCTATGTTACTCATTCCCGGAGTCACTTAGCATTGTATACGTTCCCCAGGATTTCTGTTCCCTGTGAATTTCACAGTCTTTCAGATAAATATAAACTCATGTTAAAATTCATTTAACTCTCGTAAATCAAACTCTTCTTGGACTACCGATCAATATTCCAAATACAAACAAAAATAGGATTCTCTGCTAGCCATGACTATAATGCTACCTCAAAAGTTGAAATTTTTATCAAATGTAAACTTTTAACATGCGGGATAGCTTGGTCTGATGGTCTTTACTCCCCATCAAAATACTCAACCCATCAAAAATTTCAACAAAATATTCTGCATTAATAGTTTTGACTGAAGTAGAAATGGGTACATTCTCATGACCAAAGCCTTAATATGCTCCTCTCTCCCAGACCAGTGGTTGTTGGGTCCTACAGTGTTTGCTAAGTACTTGCAGAACTTTGCAGTTTGGCCACGAGAGCATGCTTTGTTTATCTGGAAAGGACTGGGGATTCACACCGTTAGGTCTTTGCAATGATAAATATGAAATGTTTTATAGATTACACATATTTTATCCACATGCTTATATAAAGAAAGATGAGCCCCCAATAAAGGTTTTGCTACACTAACCAGGAAAAATCTCGCTTATTTATATCAATATAACAAGCCCTGAAAAAAATTCAAAGGCATGTTCTACCCTAGCAAGAAAAAGGCATGCAGGAAAACTGCAGCTGATGCAGACATGGAAGTCTGGTGCTATGCATAATACATCTGTCTGGAGAACAGCCTGCTTTCTGGTGCTTGGAAAGTATTCACTGTACAAAGGGGTATTATCGAAAAGTTAAAAAAATAAAATTATGTATCTTCCTTCTGGTGATACCATGCTTTGGTATCAACATTTTGATACCAGTGCTTCATAAGTGCTTCCAAAGGCTACAAAGGCATTGACACCTTAAAATCCTAGTATCTTTCTGTGATCATTAGTGGGTGCATGTGGACAGTGAGAAATCCTGATCACTGATGGATGGGCTTAATAAGTACAGGGCAAAACTGGTGGCTTTTCCTGTAATCTCAGATCTACTATCTATGATATATATATATGGAATCATGCAGTAAGTCTCTTCAATCAACCTGTTTATTCACAACAGTACATAGCACTTGTTTGTTTTTTTTACTAATGAAAGTCAAAGGCAATTACCGTATTCATTTCTCTGATCATCATGACTCAAGAAAAAAACATCAATAAATAAAGAGGTTGTGTAAAGAGAAACACAACTGAAGAAGAAGGAAAAAAAGAAAAATGGGGATAATTTTCCTCTAGAAAGGATAAGCAGAAAAATGACAGAATGAAAGCAAATGAAATTAATAGTTCAAAGACATTAGATGGGGTTTTGCTAAGTACCAGTTTTTCATGAAAGAAGAACACAGGGGGACTGTATAAAAATGAAAGGCTGAAACATCAGTCTGGTAACAAAGAAACCTTTTCACCTGACAGCAATTAAACTGTGGAGCCTCCTGCTGCAAGTTATTGCTGATGCTGATAGAACAGTTGGGTTCCAGAAAAGCATCAAACCTGTAAAAATATTATAATAATGATATGGGTTCTAGTAGAATAAAAACCTAACCAGGAATTTTGCTAGACATGTTCTCATACACCAAAGCACAAACTATCCTTCATCAAAATTGTCCAGCCTTTTATAGCTGTAATTACAGGTTAATTTTCAGCTGTAGCATCTTCTCAAAAATCACAGGTTCCCTCTCATCCTTTAACTCTCATACATAAGCCTTCCACTGTTGCCTGGATATAGTAGCCACAGCTCAGCCTCTATGAACGAGGCTGTTTGCTGGGATAGAAGGACGTATTAGACTATTAGGGGAAGAACATTTCTTCCAAAAGCCACTGTCATAACCTTTTTTTCACTCTCATCTTTCTTTTAAACAGGTGGTACTGGCCACTGCCAGGAACAGCATAATAGACCTCCATTCGGAATCTGCATGGCAAATCCTGTGTCTGCATCTGTCAGTGTCTGGCAAACCTTCCGCTTCCTCTGTCTGGATATAAATAAATATAGGCAAGGTTTCTCTAAGGATGCTGGGGCTTTCCTACATTTTTAAACAGTTCTAAAGCTGCATTTTGGCAGCAGAAACATAGCCACTGTGCTGATACACTTGACCCAGTCAATGTCAAAACCCTCAATACGAAAGCACAGCAAGAGCCCTGGCATATAAATGCAGAAAACTCAATGTTCTGTTGCTATTTGTGATTTATGTACTATTTATGTCTTGCATTTGAAAGGAAGTGCGTAGCAAGAGAAATTCACATGTGAAAATAAAAACCCTTACCCAGAATAAGAAAGACTTAATAATGGTATAAAATCCTTTCTGTACATAGGATTTATTAATATTTTGCTGCTGGTAGCATTCATCTCTCTACTTTAGACAGCTCATTAAACAACTGCTAAAGTGTTTAATAAATTAACTTATGATAATAAATTAACAGTTTACCTAAGATCAGAACCATTTTGACCACACAATTATCTCCAGTTCCCCAAGGCTCCCATCATACCACAACCTTATACCTGGTAAACCAAACAGTACTTAAAGAATTTTTACTGATAATTGCATTAGATATATTGAATTTTTTTCCTCTTTGAAGATGATGCTGCAAGGTTATAGACTTTGTATAATGGCTTCTAGAAGCAATATTGACTCAGCTATAAGCCATTAGTAATACAATTATTATGCTCTATAAAGGATGCCAGTCTAATGTTACTCTGTTTTCAAACCACAGATAGCAAACCAACCTTATTGAGAAAGTTTCATGAACACAATAGCATGTTTCACAGGAGCTATTCTGAAACCTGCACAACTAGAAGAAAATAAACTGTCAGTGTGCATTTGAAACGATAAAAGCATCTTGTACAACTTTATAAATGTCTGAGGAGATCCTTTTAACTTAAGTTTCTACGGTGTCTCAAGCATCAAAAATGCCTGCAGTCCTTGGAGTAACCTCTTCACATACACATCCTTTGAGTAACGCTCTGCATACACCTACAGTTCATCCTGTTGCACTACAGATGAGCCCTAACCAAATGCCAGAAATTAAGACATCTAAATTTTTGTCTCTTTCATATTTGAATACAACCTTTATTGTGACAAGTCCATTGTAAGATCCAAAACATATTTGTGGAAGAAAGGCCACAAAAACAATTTTTCTCATCTGGACTATATTATGTATATATTCTTCTGTATTTGGTTCTTATTGGATCTTCCCTGTGAAAGGGCTTGTTATGATCAACAGCTTACCTGTGAGCAGGTTGCACACAATTTTAGCAGTTTAATAACTCTGATTTGGTCTCTGAGTAACTTTTCCCAATCAGTGCAGAAATTTCTGTAAATGATCACTCTAGAGAGTTTGACTGAAGAAAAACCCATATACCCTTGCAACCACATGGAGTACTTGTAAATAAGGAGAGAGGTGTGGATATCATTTACTTTGTCTGTAGCAAGACACTGCTTCCCACCATATCACATGTTAGGACATCACAGTCCAGCTGGATGGACAACCAGATAGGTCCTGTTTAATATCTTTATCAGTGATCTCAAGCAGGCAATGGACTGTTGTCTCACCAAGTTTGCAGACGACACTAAATTTGGGGAAACCGTCAATATGCCTGACAGCAGGCTGCCATTCAGGGTGGTCCAGAGAGGCTGGAGGAATGGGCCAACAGGAACCTGACAAAATTCAACAAGGCCAAACACCAAGTCCTGCAGATGGGAAGGAAGGATCTCCTGCAGCAATACAAGCTGGGGGCTGCCTGCTTGGCTGGTGAGCAGATCTGCAGAAATACCCCAGGCATGGAGTCAGACAGGGTGCTGGGCATGAGCTGCACCCAGGCAGCAAAGAAAGCCAACAGCATCCAAGGCTGTATTAACAAGGTGACAGCTTGTAGATTGAGGGAAGGGGTTATCCACCTGTACTCAGCACTCATGAGAGCACATCTAAATACTTCATCCAGTTTTGGTCTCCCTGATGCCAGACGGACAATAAAATGGAATGAGTTCAGCAGAGGGCTGCCAAGACAGTGGGGGTGCTGGAGCACTTGCCTCACTAACAGTGGGAAGCTGGGGAAGTGGGGCTTACTCAGTCTAGAGAAGAAGTGGCTGCAGGGGGACCTAACAGCAGTCCATCAGCACCCATGAGGTGGTCATCAAGAAGATCTCGATGAAGATACACCTTCTTCACAGTGGTGCATGGTGGGCAGACAAATAACAACAGGCATAAGTTGGAAAGAAGAGAGCTTCCCACTGGATATAAGGAAAGACATTTTCTCCCTGTTATAGGCAGTGTAGCAGGTTGTGCCCAGAGAGATTGTGCATTCTCCATCACTGGAGGTTTTCAGGACCCAGCTGGATAAAGGTGTGAGCAACCTGGTTTGAACCCATAGCTGACCTTGCTTTGTGCCAGTAGTCAGACTAGATATCTCCCGAAGTCCTTTCCCACCTGAGTTATCCTATGATTCTGCAAATACCTGTATGAATGGGTAATCTATGTGTCTATCAATGTGGAAAATAAAAATCTTGCTTCTTTCAATTAAATACTTTGATAATTTTGAAGTATGATCTGAAACAAGAGCTATAATTTACTCACCTAGCCCTATTTAGGCTGCCCAGCGAAGTGGTTGAGTCCCCATCCCTGGAGGTATTTAAAAGACATCGAGATGTGGTGCTTAGGGACATGATTTAGTAGTGGACTTGGCAGTGCTAGGTTAACGGTTGGACTTGATGATCTTAAAGGTCTTTTCCAACCTGAACGATTCTATGATTTTATGATTCTATTTCAGTTAGTAAGTACATATTCACAGAATTAAGTTTGAGGTGCTTTTGAAAAACCTGATGTCTACATTTCCAGGTTTCTTTGTGTCTTACATTTTTTATAGTTCTAAGTTGTAACTAACAAACTTCTGTCCCTTCATCTCTATTTCTTACCCAATTCTTATTCTGATGATTCACATCACATGTCAAAAGAATACAACTTATATGCTTAGATATAAGACACTGAAAGGAGACACTGAAATTAATTTTTTTAGTGAGTGCTACCCTAGTATCTGTCATACGATGTTCTCAAATGACTTCTGCCTTCAAGATCACAGATCACATTTAAAGACGAAGAGATTAATTAGAACTTCCATAAACTGCTTAAATATACTGTAAATAAATCCCTGTCTTGGACACTCACCACAGACATATTCCAAATACAATCTGTAAAGCTCTCTTATCAAGGTTCTTTTATGATGCTGTAATGAAACCTGTTATACATGCATTTTATTTTCGGATTTACATTCATTTTCTGTACTTATAAAATACCAACATACAAACTAGGTCTTGATTTCTCAGGGACCACTCTCTGATGAGAAAGTTGGCAATCTTTTGAGGGCAGCATGCCAGACTGCATTTTTCTTTCTTAACTTAGACATCAAAGAGGTCAAAGAGTAATCTCAGTGAGGAACAGAAGACACTGCTCTCAGAAACCACAGGCATCTTATCGTCAAGTGTATCAGCCTTTCTGAGAGGCCCAGATAGCAGGAAATGTGGATCTCAGCAGGAGTGAGCTGTTGCTGCCTTTCACTCCTGCCTCGCCCTAGATGCTGTGGCTTTCATAGCTCTTTTATCTGACATCCTAAACCAGCCTCTATACTGGGGTTTGCTCTTCTTTAATAAGTTGCTGATCCCCAATCCAGTATTATAAATGATTGCATTTGTTGACAAGTTAGACACACTATAATAGGAGCTGGTAATCTCAGTTTCAATCTTTTCCATGGAATGAATCAACCCTTTCTAGTTCTACAATTTAAAAGTAAACTCCTCTCCAGGATTTCATATAGATGAGTCAGATCTTATACAAAAGTACAAAAAGAGATTAAGTCAACCAAATCCAGATCACACATACGCAGATACAAATACAACCTTCAATTAATAAGGAACTGCTTGCAAGAATATGGATCTCAGCCATTTCCACGCAGGAAATGCTGAAACAGTAAAACAGCATGAAATCTTTATCATACTACATTAGCAATTTCCCATTACCTTTTATTAGGAACTGTCATATTACCCTAGAGTCCAGCACAATCATGGATCTCCATTAACTTAGCAGAGGGGCTTTCTTCTCTCCCTGACATAACTGCTATACTACACAATACTACTCTTTCCTTCTGTCAGAATACAGCTCCATCAGATTAACCATCTGGCCTGAAATGCTTTACTTTCCTGTTCAAAATCTGTTCCATATTCCACCCAGAAGAGTTTTTGAACACAAAAGGGCTATTCAGGCCTCGCCATCTATCTGGCAGAGCAGACTTCTATCCAACTGCAGATAGACTCACAGCTGTGATGGTGTTCTGCAGAGAGTAATTTTCTATCCACAAGAGAAACTGTTTAATAAAAAGAAGAACCTATTCTCTGATTCAGAAAGAAGGCTGTATCACACAAGCACAAGGGTCTACCATAAGTATGATTTCTGTTGCTATTTGTAAATCAAAGCCAGCTAATCTCAAGCAATTAGGGCCAGATTATTTTAAATAATTGTATATATTTACAGCATACTTCAGGGAAGGATGTAGGCTAACAGCCATAGAGTCTTCATCCTCTGATTTGCCAATACAGACATTAACTATAAGTGAAAATGCCATAGTATTGCTATGACATTTTAAACAAGGTAAAGCTCTGTGTTGCAATGAAAAATACTGCCCCCCAAATAGATTATGTGACTTTTGAACCAAAATTCCCATAGAAATCATAGAATCATGGAATCGTTTAGGTTGGAAAACACTTTTAAGATCATCAAGTCCAACCGTCAACCTAACACTGCCATCCCACCACTAAACCATGTCCCTAAGCATCTCGTCTACCCATCTTTTAAATACCTCCCTGGGCAGCCCATTCCAGTGCCTGACAACCCTTTCTCTGAAGAAATTTTTCCTAAAGTCTAGCCTAAACCTGCCCTGGTGCAACTTCAGACCATTTCCCATCGTCCTATTGCCCGTTACCAGGGAGAAGAGGTCGACCCCCACCTCACTACAGCCTCCTTTCAGGTAGTTGTAGAGGGTGATCTGGTTTCCCCTCAGCCTCCTCTTCTCCAGAATAAACAACACCAGCTCCCTCAGCTGCTCCTCGTATGACTTGTGCTCCAGACCCCTCACCAGCTTT
>BOSO01022716.1:0-17360 GCA_018403395.1 Gorsachius goisagi
AACCCGAAACCTTCTATGATTCTATGATTCTATGATATAAAAGCCTGATTGGTTTCTAGCAGGTTTAATTTTTTTTTTCCCAGTGTTTACACCTAAACTAGGACAGTTGTTTTATCCCTGAGTTGGCTGGTTGCTCTCTATGTAGGTTAATAAGGTTTTCCTTCATTATTTAGACAAGGTTTTGTTTGTTTGTTTGCACTTCTCCAAGAAATTTAACATCAGAAAATGCTACTAGGAGCAGGGAGAAGAACAGTTTTGTAAATTTGAGGTTTCTTGGGGAAAAAAAAAACCCAACCAAAAAAACAACACAGGAAAATGATGTTCCCAGGTAAAACATTAGCTAAGGCAAAATTAAGTCCTCAGGGAGCCCCTGGTCACTCAGAACAGAAGTAAGGTTTGATGTTATTTCAAAATATTCTCTGACATTTGAAAGTCAGAAAATCTGAATACTTAAGTCATTGCCTTTTGTTTAGATGTGCACTGTGAGTTGCAGGATAAACCCCTGCGTACTGGCCTGAACACTGCAGAACCCTTTTACTAAGGTTGGGGGACAAAAAGCAATATGTAACACTAATAATCGTAAGTGATATTGCTGTTATTACTAATACTTCACTACCAAATCGGAAGAAGCGATCCAAGGTTAACAATGATGAATAAATATTAAGAGTTTGGCTATAACTAAGGAAAGCTAAAGATGGTTATAAGGTAGCAGTATGTACCAGGCTAACAAAAAACCCAAGAAAGATTTAAAAAATGTATCAGGACCAAAAGCAGGGCTGGCAATCAACCAAATCCTTCAGCAGACAGCAGTAATGAAATCAGCAGTGATGGAGTAAAACAAGCAAAAGTATTAAATGAGTGCTGCGGTTGGAGAGATGATGGAAGAGGCTGTCATGCTGCACAGAGTCGGAGCTGCTCTGTCCCACGGCAGCTAAGGGTGATGTTAAACAGCAGCAGATAAAAGTAATACATTTAATCCTGGAGGCCCAGGTCACCTGCAGCATGAGCATTTATAAGACCTGACTAAGGCAGCCTTTGCACAGCTGATGTTAATTTTAATGAGCTGATGTTAATTTTAATGAACTCTTGGCATACTGGGGATGCGACTTCTCCTGCAGTATTGGTGACAGCTGGATGGGATGGCATGTAGTGGATGGGGTATGACATGGCCCTGGTTGCAAGCAAAATCATGGGACTCATGCTCACCAATAACGAAGTAATAAAATAAGACTCCCCCTAGTTCAGCTTACAGCAATGTTAATTCATGCTGGTTTAGATGGCACAGCTTGAAGGAGCTGTGTAGGTAGCCAGGAACAAACTCTTCCCCTCTTTCCTAGCAGTGAGGTAGAGGATGGGGAAATCCAGGGTGGCTGCACTGGTCTCATTCTCCCTGCCTGCACTGGGATACAGGCTTTGGGCCCCTGCAGGCAGCCTCAGACTTTCTCTTAATCCCCTGCCCTCAAATTATTAATATTCATGACCAAAATCATAGCTTTCTTTCTCAGGAAATGGAAAGCTTGAAGAAAATTTATTAAATTTATCTTTTTTCCTGCAAATGTTTCAGAACCTGATTTCCCAGAAATTTAGCCAAGGCACATCTTCTGCCACACAACTTTCAGCACTAAAGAAACTGCCAGCTCATGAAAAGCAGCTTGTGCCTGGAAGGGTGAGACCTCTACTGGTGTCATTTCACCTTCCCAGTCCCCTGCTATTGCCGCCTGGCAGGCTGTTATGGCAGGGGATGCAGAATGGGGAAAATCTCCTGGAAAGTCTAGGTACTGGGGTCAAGGGTGGCACATCAGAGCTCAGGAAAAAGGACTGAAGTCTCAGAAGTGGTTTCTCCGGGAATAGGCTGATGGGGATAAGTGGAAGAGCCCATGTGGATGGTCAGGTCAGCAGAGGTGGGAGCTACACTAGGTAATGGCCTCCTCATTCTGGTCCCCACTATACAAAAAAGTTGTGGGCAGGCTGGAGGGGGTCCAGAGCAGAGCCACCAAGATGATCCAAGGGCTGGGAGGCCTGCCAGATGAGGACAGGCTGAAAGAACTGGATTTGTTCAGCCTTTAGCAAAGGAGGCTCAGAGGGGATCTCATCACGGGGGGATGGACACAAGTTGCTCTTGGGGAGATTCCAACTAGACACAAGAGTGAAATTTTTCCCCATGAGAACAGTCACCCATTGGAATAATCTCCCCAGGGGAGGGGTTGACTCTGCCCCATTGGACACTTTGAAGCCTCATCTGGACAGGGTGCTGGGACATCTTGTCTAGGCTGTGCTCTTGCCTAGAAATGTTGGGCCAGATGATCCTTGAGGTCCCTTCCAACCTGGGATTCTATCACGTGTGATAGATATTCAGCCAGGAGAGGAACCAGTAAAAATGGTGGCTCATTTCTCCAGACAAAACATTCTGGTCCAGACAGGTTGTTAGTCCCAAGCCAAACTGAGTCATTAGAACACAGAGATGATGGAGTCCTTCCACCAGGAAAGGCATCTGCTGAAGAGCTGCTTCCCTCAACAGCTCACATAATCCTAGTGTCCCGAGTGTGGAAATTGGCCATGCTGACTTGACTCCTGTCCCAGGGAGAGGATCAGCACGAGGGAAGAGGCTTTAAATTACCCCAAAGTGGCTGCTGGGATTTGTCCCAGCCCCTCACACAGGAACAAGTTTCCACATCAAGCAATCTGGAAAGGGTTTTGTACCCATCACAAATCACTTCACTAACAGGGGATGCAACTTGACATGGAGCAAGGATCCACTCAACCTCACTTGCCTGCAGCTCTGAGGGATAATTCCTGAGGAAAATTTCCCATGGTCTAATAGGATCTTTGAAGCAAAAATGTCCAAGTCACCTAACTGGCTGCACAACTTCAAGGAATTTACCCCATATCAGCTGAACCATAGGAACCATTGGCACATGCACTTTGAGTCCACAACATATGTGTAACAACTGAGCTTAATTAAGCCCTGCATTTAAGAACTTTACATAAGCTTGATCATTTTGCACTCATCACCAGATACCAGCACAAATGCTGCTAACTCTTTGCTCAGAAATTTGTGACAATCTATTAAGTGTGTAAATGGATCAGGACTGTGGGTATGAAACGGCGTTTTCAAAAGAGCTTCTGCAGAAATGGGTGAGTCGACCTACCTTAGGAACAATAACGTTTCTCTGAGACTTACTGCAAACAAACGGGTTTGGATGTTTGCCTGTGGAGCTGCGTGCAGATGTATGGGTTAGGAGCGGAACCGTCATTACCTGTATATGCTGCTGCTAAACTTCCCAACTGGAGGTAATTTTATGAGAATCTTTGACCCTGGTCATGCGCACTTGGGAGGAGATGTGGTAAGAGCTATTTTAAGACAGTGCAGAAGTATCAGTAGGACAATGCAAATCACAAGGCAAGATGCTTGAGGGAAAGCTCACAGGAGGTGAAGCAGTTTCCAGGGTACTTCTCTAGCTCCTTGAAGTCCTCCCATCTTACCATAAAGTTATGTGTAAATAACAGTTGCTATTGAATGCAACACAAAGTTATTTCCACAAATTCCAGGGAAAATACTGTGCTCTACTGTGGCTGTTATGTAGAAAGCTTAATGCCTGAAGTCTCTGGCACTGAAAGGGTTATTTTATGTACACCATTAAAAGTCACAGGTCCTCTAGAGCTGAGGAAACATTCTTGGGCTATTTTCAGACTGCACAACGCTGGTAGGTTAAGATTTGATACTCCTGTGCTTACCAGCATTGCAATTTCAGATGTAACATTTCCATAAGAATGCTTTTGTGGTCTAAAGGGGTCTAAGAGACCTCTTCTTTTAAATTATCGTCACATCAAGCATCAATTTATTCTGGGTGAAAGTCACCCAGAGCAAGAACGATACCAAGCTATCTGGGATTCCACTGCATGCTACCACAAACAGGCAAACTAAACCGCTCATGGATGCTGCTTTCTCCCACCCTTCATCTACCTTGCCTATGATATAGTGCCTCGCTCTCCCTGTGTTTCCCGTGGCTCCAAGCATGGCATAGACAATATGCAATTACAGTACCCCCATGTCCACTCCGCCAGCCTTCAGTATCTTCTGGTTTCATCTTCAGACAAGTACAGACACGGTTTCTCAGGTGGGTGAAGATTGCTGTAAAAACCCCAGACCTCCTTGCTGTCTGCTTGGGAGTTATTTGCAAACAGGGGGAAGGGCTGAATGAAGCCAACATGTTATTCCTGATAAATAATTTGGCCAACTCCAATTAGTAACTATGAAAAAGCTGCAGGGAAGTGGTATACTTATTTGCACAGGAGCTTGAACGTTCTTTGCCCTGTTAAGATGCAATACAACCACTTTTATATCTGAAATAAGGGATTATGAGGGTAATCATCATCTGCTTCTCAATGTTTGCCACTAAAGTTTTATGAGTGTTTTGTTGAGAATTGCTAATGGTGTTTATAAGCAATGTTCCATGACGTACAGAGATGGCTTCAGTGTGACCATGATGCTAACTGGTACAGCTGTGTTAAAAGTTACGAAGACCAAAAGGTGGCTGCAACTTCTATAACTTTTTATTTACTTGAAAGAGTATTTTCTTACACATTATTGCAGCTGTGCATTTTTGTCATTGCTGAATATGCTGGCATAACCCTCACAAGGACTTGTGTGACAGTGGTTAATATTTTGTGCATTTCTTCCTGTTGCGAGTGAGACTGTATGCACAACTTTTACCCCTGCAGAGCTTTTTGCCTATGGGTACAGCCTTTTCTCTGGAGAAGGTGTTTTTGTGAACATAAGATAAAAAAAATCCATCAAGCCAGGGTCTATGCTTAGAGGGAGCATCACCAAACTGAAGATGGGAGCTAGTGATTGGGTCTCCCCTGATACAAAAGATTGACTGGGGATGTGGGAGGCAACAAGGTGATTGCCTGACTTCCCTCATGCTGTTGGCAGGCTGAGGCAAAAAGAAAGGATGAGCAATTTGTTCCTACCATGGAGGCAAGTGATATATATAGAGAAAAGGTGTTTGTGTTGGGTTTGTTTTTTTTTCTGTGGTATAAGTACATGGTTTTTTGCCAGTCACTTGAGTGAATACCTCAGTTTCAAAATTAACTCCCACTGGAGGTGAGGTCCTGCTTGGTTTATGTCTTCTCTAGGAAAGACATTTTTCTCAGCACCTGTGCTTTCCTGTGGTCTCTTTTGGGAGCTGCCAGGGTTCTATCTACAGGCACTGCAGCCCCCTGCCATGCCAGGGGACAAGCAGAGGAGGTGGTGTGGCTCCCTTACACTTTGAGCTTCCTCCTGGGTGGGGAACAGGAGGACTTGGACCATTTCTCATTGTCATTGCCATTCACATCTTTCCTGTGGACCAGACCTCTCCATGAGGCATCTTTCAAGGATATTTTCCTATGTAACCTTTTGGCACAGCAGTGTCACACAAAATGTCACAGGGACTGACCTAAGCTAGTAGGTTCCCAGCACTGGAAAGGAGGACAAGCCCTTGCTTTGGGTGCAATTCCAGTTCCTGCTGTACCACCGCTCTCCAGCTCTGCTGGAGCTACTGCACCAGGCTTTGTCCCTGTGAACTTCCTCCAGCCTTTCTTTGTTTCCTGTTTCTTGAGGCTGCCTGGGAGCACAGTGGTCCCCACCCTCTTGCACGATGCAGCCTTAACATTGAACATCACAGTTTTGTGTGCCAGGCTGAGTGCAGACCTTCCCTGCTCCCATACGCAGCACCATGGTGAGATGCCTGTGCCTGTCACTGCATGTGCTGGATGAAGAGCCCTTCCCACAGGAGGCAGATACATCAGCTGCCAAATTCAGCTGGAAACCTCAGCAGAAGCACAAGGGACTTTCAGGCAGGGTAT
The DNA here is from genome assembly GCA_018403395.1 of Gorsachius goisagi. NCBI lineage: Eukaryota > Metazoa > Chordata > Aves > Pelecaniformes > Ardeidae > Gorsachius > Gorsachius goisagi. Next base: position 5,851 of record BOSO01022716.1, read on the forward strand.
GTGCAGGTGGCTATGATATTAGGGCATAGGCTGGAGGTCCTCACAGTGGGAGGTTGTCCCTGGATAACAGTCACCCGATTGCTGGCTGCTCAGCCCTGCAAAGCCTCCCCAGTCAGCCAAGCCACATTATGCGGCAGCTGGATTCTGTACAGAAGCAAGGTGCTGTCTCACCGAAGGAGAAAGCCAAGAAGAAATCAAATTATGAGCACTGGAATGCGCTTAATCTTTGGCCCATGGACCACCCTGTGCTTTCTGATGAGCGGAGGGAGCGTGCCATAATTCCCTGAACACATGCAAGCCGGGATGTGCAGTGAATAACCACCACGTTCACAACTCCACAGGCAGCACTTCCACTGCTTTCAGCTCTTCAAAGCAATCAGCTGGGAAGCGCATTAGAAACTTTTCCCTTTCGTCCAGCCATGTCATAGCCTGAAAGTGGAGAGCAGTGGGGACAGCTCTGGTATGCCAGGAAGAGTGGGAGAGGACGTACTCCAGCTGAAGTATAAAAGGCATTCACAGTTGAGTTGGATTCACACATAAGCACAGGGATGGCTTAGGATTTGCATGCCACAGATCTTGAGGAAAAAGTAAGGACTGGGAAGAAGAGCTGGAAAAGACACAAACCCAGAAGCTAAACGAAGGTAAACCTGAGAATATGGGCACAAGGGCAAATTAGTTCAGGCGATGTAGGTTATGAACTTGCAAAGCTTTATCAGCACTGTGGTTTCAGTGTGCAAAGATGCCCTGCAATGACCCATGGGTAATGTGACGCTGTTTCAATGAAAGCAATACATATTTGATAAGCTAAGTGTGTTTGTATAGGTGGTTAGGATACAGCAATTGGAGTCTTCCTGCCAACTCTTCCCCCTGGGTGATAAACTACCATTTTTAGCACTCACCTACCATTCTTCTACTTTGGGAGGCAATCTACTGAATTTTGGACACGTAATATGCCCTTGACTTACACATCCAGCCAGAAGAGTTGGTAGGTGCTGACATGCTGTGAACTCATACTTCAGCTTGTGGCATCTGATGGTGGCATGCATGATCGCCAATAATGTGGGCAGTGGGGGAAATAAGCGCCAGAAGTCTTGGCCAGATGGATACGCTCAAGCCAGCTCCAGCTGAGCAGAGCCTTTCGAGTGAGTCGATCTGGGAGATAACAGCACAAGTTAGAATTAGTTGAGTGGGATGCTCCAGTTTTGGCTTAGCAGGGCACTGACATGACTGTACAGCTTCCAGGTCTGGGTTTGCTGCATTGTGCCCCAAACGTTTTGAGGTTTGGCCCTTTTTATTGAGGTGTTTGGCTGTTTATCTTGCCTCTAGAGGCACTGTAGGTCTGTAGATCTTGGCTGAGAACCTATGGAGAAAACGGTTTTGGGGGCATAAGCAGCACTACCCCAAGCACTGCTTACCTGGTGTTAAGTGATTCTATGTCACAGGCCACTGTTGTAAGAGGATGTCTTAGTCCTTCATGGACCCAACACCAGCTCTGTTCAGTTTTTGGGATCAAGCCAGCGTAAGAGCAGTCAGGTGGTGCTATAAGGGATTAAGGCAATGCTGCTGATGAGTCAAAGGGAAAATGCTGGTTCGTGCAGCTTGCCTGGGAGGAGGATGAAGCATACCCATGCATTCACCCTTAAAGGGGACAGGTTGGGCTATTACTTCTGTGAAGCCAAGAAACCCAGAGACAAACAAGAAAAGACCAGAGAAAGTGAGATCCGGAAGGTCAGGATAGAGCCAGGGAAGATGGAACTGCAAGGGTTGAGGAATTACGTTATAGGAGAAAAGGGTTAGAGGGATTCCTGTTAGAGGGATTTACAGCTCTATGTTTGCCAGTGATTAACACTCTCTCCCCCTGGCTGCCTGCAGCTACTCCTCAGTACAGCATGCGTAGCCCACAGCAAAGGCGTTGCAATTTGCCTCTTGCACAGAGCCATCAGCTCACCAGCTCAAACCCCAGAGAGTCTGATGTCCCTGGTGTCCTTCTCCCCCAAGCCCAGTTACTATAAATGGTCCTAAGGAACCACTTCCCTGCAGATCTTGGGGCATGAGGACTGTTACCCCTGTCTCCTGATGTGGAGATGACATTGGTCAAGTGTCAATGGAGAGGAAGGGCAGGAAAACTGCTTCTGATGATGCAAACCAGGAGAATTCAAAGGCTACTGGCAAAGGAAAAATCCTGAAATATTGTTCTGGGCTCATCATTCAAACAAAAAGAGAATCTTTTGCCTTTTCTATCCAGGCTCTTTAAAATAAAAGGGTTCGCTAACAGGGAAAATTTTGGTCAATCTGAAACAACAAAGAACCTGTCATTTAGGAAGAAAGAAGTCTGAGCACTGTCACATGGGGAATATCAAAATGAGGCATTTTCTCATTTCCAAACCAAAACATTTCCTTCTAGAAAATGTGAAAATGAGGTGTTTTGACATGTTCAAAAAAATGTCTTTTACTACCTTCTTGGCTGAAAACATTTAGCAAACTCAGCCAGCATCAATGTATAAAAGTTTCAGTCCCCTGAAACTTCCAGCTTGCAGACATTTGTGTTCATCACAGAGCATGGCTCAGCTTCAGCAGCTTCAAAGCTCGCGGTGGCTGGAGCATCAAAGGGGTGCCCATGCACTGAACCATCTAGCTCTGCTCCCACTTGGTAAAGCCCAATTCTGCTCCTGACGCTGAAGTGCCTGTGAGTCCTTGGGTCATATCCAGGGCAGGAGAAGTCAGGGAGAGGTGCAAGTGCCCCTACTGACAGTGGAGAAGGCTTACACCAAGTCCCCAAGCAGCAGCGGCTCTCTCTGCCGAGTGAGTAGGACAGACGGTCCTGCCCTCTGCTTGGAATCAAGCCCATGCCTTGCAGCTGACATGGGTCCACTTATTAGTAATCCATTAAATCCCAATTGTTTCTTAATTCTTTTAAAATGGGATAACAGGGCAATTAATTAGCACATAGCAAAACATGCAATTCTGATGAGAAGGCACTGGTTAACATACCAACTACCAAATGTCAAGATGCATTTTTAGCACTGAATGGAATTAATTTGCCAGTGTTGCCTTGTTAAATGTCAGGTCCTTATGACTTGTATACATTAAACAATTCAGGAATTGGAAAGCACTTGTGTAATCAAGTTAAGCGTGAGGCAGGCAGATTTCTTTCACCTAAACAAACCTGAAACTTTCCTTTTCCAATTAATATTTAATTTTATAACAGCCGCCACATTAATTCTTAATTAAATGCTTATTTGAGACACTCTACTGATTAGTGTGAACTAATGAGGAACAATATGAATTGTTTATCCAGCTTCTAGTTATTTTCCTTCATAAAAGGAATGGTGTTTGGATGACTTCTTTCATGTCTTGCTGTGCCCTAAAATGACTTCCTTGCAGAAAAACTTCCATAGAAACAGCACCAACTTCAATCACAGGAGCATTCACTGAGGCTCCAGAACATGGGGTGCAGACAGGACTGCATGCAGATCACAACTTTGGGGGAAAAATGAAGGTAAGCCACAACATTGTTCCTGCTTTCATGACAGTGAACCTTGCTTCATGAAAGCCTAAAGGGTTAAAAGCACTAATGTGACCTCATGTAAAAGGAAAAAGAATCAACACCACTCACATTTCCAATTTAGTGAAAGCGATAATGGACAGAGCTTCACAAGTCACGAGTACCTGTGATCACACATGTGTAGGCAGATGGCCATGAGAAGCTGTTATGATCATCTTGTCTGATCTCCTTTGCTCCAGGCAACCACAGACTAGAGACTTCTTGAACTAAAGTTACATATACATCTTCCTACCCAACTCCCAGCAAAAAATTTCCAGCAGGAACTTGTCTACATGCTTTTTCAACCCATCAGACAGCAGCCAAAAGCAGGGATGATGATGATGATGATGCAAGCTAGCCCTCGCTGAGCACTTCTGCTCTCCCACGCAGAGGCTGTGTCACACCTCTCGCCCCTCTCCAAGCCTCTTCCACTTCTGCCGCGTCTTCTCTGAGGACCACAGCCACATGACACATAAGCCTCGGACGTGCCGTGGAGTTAGACGGCGGCATTATGGGATTCTCTGTTGCATTGGCTGTCCCTTTCCTAATAAATCTGAGAGCATCTCTGCTGGCTTTGGCACTGCTGAGCACTGAGCAGGCGTTTTCATGGCACTTTGCCCACTAACCAGGTCTATTTCCTTCACACCCTGTGATTATGTGTGTATAGTCAGGGCTGTTTTCATCTACATTTATGACTCAGCCTTTATTGACCATGAACTTGTTCTGGCATTTTATCACTTAATCATTCAGAATTGTGAGATCTTCCCTCAACTTTTCACAAGCAGCTTTATATTTGACTGTCCTAGCAGCTTAGTTGTTCCTGTTCATCCACAGCAAACTCTGGGAGTTTGTTAATGAGCCCCTATGAAATAGTCAAAAACTCCGGTGTGAAAAAGTAAAGAGGCACAGGGTCAAGCCCAGATCCTTGGGAAACTCTACTGGCATTTTCCCTTCATCATGAGAGCTCATCATCTGTCTCAGCCACACAGCAGTTCACAGGAGGCATCTCACCTCCCACAGGACAGCTTAGTTTCCTTAAGAGCTGTTAGCAAAGGGACCTTACTAAAGGTTTTTTGGAAAGACAAATACATCAGCTGGACTGATCCCCTATATACCTATGCACTCCTTCAAAGATCGCTCCTATTTTTGAAGCAAGACTTCACTTTATTTCTATTTAAATATTCTTTTTGACCAGTTTTACCAGTCTGTGATCAAGTCTGTATTTCTCCAGATGCTTCCAAGTTTCCTTTAAAAGCTGCTTCCTCATTTGTTGTCTTTCATTGCTATAATATTGGGATTGATTTAAGCGATGCTTTGCACAACACAACGAGTAGTTCAGCACTTTTATATCTGAATTCCTTTAAACCTCTTGGGTGAATGCCATCTGTTCCTGCTCATTTCTTACCATTCATTTTATCATTTATTTAAAGACTCCTCCTTAAGTTCTGATGGTTGGTCAGACTCACCCCCTTTAAAAAAAGACTTCCCTAAGCTCTCCATAACAAGCACCAAAGCAAAGAAATAACCTTCCCTCTCTTCTGGGACCCTTATCTTCCTGGAGATCTCCTTTTAAGCCCCTATCATTCAGCAATTTTCTGGTAGGCATGCTTACAATGTATTTGGATAAAATCTTTTATTTCAAGCTTTAGTTCTTCAGCAGGTAGTTTCTCAGAAGCTTGTTCAACTTACAATATTATAGTTTCATATTTAAGTCGCAAGAGCTCTTCTCTATTTTCATTTTTTTTGAAAGGGCTTACTCTTTTAAAACAACTCCTGTTTAACTTTAATAGTTCCCTTTACCCTGTTGTTTAATGGGTGCTCCCTATTTTAGGACTATTTATGTCTTTTTCAGTGGATGATATGCCCTTACCACATACTTCTGATACTGTATCTCTAAATAGGTTTATGTCACCCCCAAATACTTTACCATTTCTGCTGCTCCTTTTACTTTCTCTTAGCAAAGTTTCTCATTTCTATGTCATAACTTCTTCATGCCCTTTTAAAGCAAGACTTTATTAAAGGGGATTTTCACCTGTGGCTTTCTCACTCCCACAAAGCTGTACAAATACAAGTATATAATGATCATCTTTACGGAGTCACTCTTTGATGACTGCATCTGGAATAATATCATTTCAATTTCTTCTTTTCTGATGGGATCTCTGAGCATTTGCTCCAAGAAGTTCTCATTTAGAGTGCCTAAAAAAATAGTTTCTATACCTTATCTCATTGTAATGTCTAACATCTCCACATGGACATAACGAAAGGCTCCCATTACATCATGTTTATTCCTCCCATGTCTTCACTCTCCCTACATTTTAGTGAACTTCAAAGAATCACAGAAGCACAGAATGGCAGTCTATGCAAAAACTTAAGAGCTTGCATTTAGTGGTCTTAGGCTGTGGGTAGCCTTCCTGGCAATGCAATGGGATGTGCAGCATCTCTACATCCTCTCTGCTGCATACTGCTCCTCCAAGCTTCTGTGCCTCATGAAGTTTCACCTGCAGTGACTCGGTATTTTCTTCCTGGACATCAAAAAAGACATTAAACATTGTTTGGGTCAAAATTCCCGACTTGCAAATGTCCAGAGGAATTTTCACCCTCTGAACTTGTGCTTGAATACTGTAACAAAACCATAAAACCAATACCAAATAAAAGTAATCAAGACCAAAAGTTATCTCTCCAGAAGAGTGTTTGTGAATTTTTCTCAGTTCTCTTCCCCAGCTGTGAAACCAGAGACTCTTTCCTCAAAAAGCTCCATCAGCAAAATCTACCACATTTCTCCTGATGAGACCTGACCTCCGCAGTAAAGACGTGTCTAGTGAAAATGCCATATGTTAATTCAGCAGCACTGCACGTTATACTGCTGAGATACCTTTTACACTCTGGTTAAAATCCCGACCCCACCGAATTTCATGTTCAAGACCCTTTGTACTCCAGTGAGGCTACAATTTCTCCCACGGCTTGCTCTCATTACGTGTGGGCAAGCCTGGCTCTGGCCCTGTGTCAGCAGCGTGCCTATGGGGGGAGAGGCAGATGCCATGTTCGGAGCTTGTCAGGCTAGTTGGATTATTATTTTTCCATCTTTCCTCAGATTTCTCAACACTCCTGCCTGTGGATGGTGTCTCTTGCCGCCTACTCCATTTCTATAATCATGGGAGAAGCAGTAGTTAGTGAAAAAGCTCAAATTGGGTAAATCTCCTTCTCTGAGAGCTTAAGAAAGCAGCTGCAGCTCTGTCCCAATTACCACTTTTACATAATTAGCTCTGGTCTAGGGGGCTAAGCTGCAGGCAAGATTGCACAAGGGTATGAAAAAATCCCCCCTGCAGCCTCCCCAGTGTGGGCAGAGGGTGCAGGCAGCAGGTCCTGGAGACAACAGGTAGAGCCAACTGGGTGTATCCTAAATGAGCTGGACAGCAAGATCGACGAGCGGTCTAAGCTGGTGCTTGCGGACCACAACATATCTTGGTTGTAACAGCAGAGAACAGCAAATATGAGAGAGAGTGTGTGAGAAAACTTTGACAAATTTGGGTTTCATGCCAACTGCTTTTGCCATCCCTCCCCACCAGCATGAGAGCCCTCCAGGTCCTCCTGCAAGGCCAATTGACTTTACAGAGGACACGACTTTTGCAGAGGGGGATCAGGGGTCAGCAGCAGCAGGAGCAACCAGCTCCTTCTCAAATGGAAATCTTTGTGGTCTCTGACCTGATGGAAGCTTCTGCAGATTCACCCAGAGAGAACAAATTTTGAAGCTGAGACAGAAATTTGCCTTCAAGGCAGAGATTCAACTAAAATTTTCACGGGAAGAGAAATTTCTCCCCTCAGAGCCTCGAATTTCAGTGACCTTCTCCTCAGGATTTCTTTTTAAATCCCAGGATGTTCAATTTAGGGTTTTTAGGGATTTAATTTTTTTTTTTTTTAGGACAGTCCCAGAGGCTTTGGAAAAATATTGAGTAAATTTAAAAGCTTTTATTGTTTCTATCAGAAGTTTTCATGGAAAGAAGCAGTTCCCAAGCATATCTTTCCAGACACAGTAACAATCCTGTATGGGTACGTGTCAAAAAAAGAATACATTGTCCTTTGCAGCTGATCCTGGTTCCTTCTGAAGGCCCTAGGAGTCCCTCTCCAATTCAGTAACAGCTCAGAATATTATTTATGATAATGCCAGCTGTGAAAGCAGATTTAGCTTTATTCTGCTTCCACAGGTATCATAGAATCACAGAATCATGGAACCGTTCAGGTTGGAAAAGACCTTTAAGATCCCCAAGCCCAACCATTCCCTGAACCCTGCCATCCCACCACTAAACCCTGGCCCTAAGCACCTCGCCTGCCCGGCCTTTAAATCCCACCAGGGGTGGGGACTCAACCCCTTCCCTGGGCAGCCCCTTCCAGTGCCTGACAGCCCTTGCAGGGAAGGAATTTTTCCCAATGTCCAACCTAAACCTGCCCTGGCACAACTTGAGGCCATTTCCCCTCATCCCATCGCCTGTTCCCTGGGAGCAGAGCCCAACCCCCCCCGGCTCCCCCCTCCTGTCAGGCAGTTGTAGGGAGCGATGAGGGCTCCCCTCAGCCTCCTCTTCTCCAGCCTGAACACCCCCTGCTCCCCCAGCCACTCCCCAGCAGCCTGGGGCTCCAGACCCCTCCCCAGCTCCAGTGCCCTTCTCTGGACACGCTCCAGCCCCTCCGTGTCCCTCTGGGAGTGAGGGGCCCAACCCTGACCCCAGCATTCGAGGGGCGGCCTCACCAGTGCCCAGGGCAGAGGCACAGTCCCTGCCCTGCTCCTGCTGGCCACACTGTTCCCGATATCAGGCAACTGTCTCTGAAAACCTCAGAAACAGCCTGCTTATTCCTTTCCACTGGGTGTAAGAAGTGAGCCAACGCGATTATGTGCTAGCTGAACTTCTGTCATGTAGACGTTCCTACCATTCAGAACTACATGTTTTGGGGACTCTGCATCAGCAGTTCTGCAGAAGTTTCCTGTCTCTCAGCAGCACCCCAGGGCCAACCGCTCAGCTTCAAAAGTGAAGTATGAGGTGGCCTTGCTTGCTGCTGCATTGCAACAGACACTTCCCTGAAGGACAGGAAAAGCCATCTGCCCTCCATTCATTTAAATCAACACTAATGCCAGCAAAGAAGCACCTTGTATAAATGAAAGGGAGACATAGATACTATGGTCAGTTCTCAGCTGGTGCTCCACTGTCCTAAAGATATTTTTCATGGGCCTATATTCCCTTTAGGGTCTGCTCAACTTAAACAAATATTAAATAAGAAATGGAATTGGGTGAGATGGATCAATTCTTGCTGTTCTTGCAGAGATGCAGGGATTTTGCAAAGCAGACTCCATCGCTATCCCTCCCTGCATAGACGGGATTGTGCAGATGGGGGCAGTCTGGCTAAATTCATTCTGGTACTCTTGCAAGACATAAGGTGAAGGATACTTCTCCAATATGCATATTTTAACTGACTGTGGTGCCTGCCTGCATCAGAAAGAGAGACACACAGGCCAGTCAGATTGTTATATTAGTGGAGCAGTGGAAAAATAACAACCCAACTAGCCCAATGAATATTGATTTGTTCCTAATCAAGCCCAGGATGTGTCACATGGTAATTTCCGTGCAAGGCATGTGATCCCAAACGCTGCAGCTGATAATTGCCCTCTAAAACATGCGATCTATGCCCTGAGTGCATCAGGGCATCTTGGAATGGAGACTAGTGATAGGAGAGGGGTTGGCGTTGAATGCCCGACCCTCAGGAAAGGCTCGGCTATTATCAAGCTGAAGTGACGGTTTGTATAAAAATACTAGTGTGGAGGATTTTATCCAGGCTAGTTTGTACACATTGGTTACCCCGTCCTTACATATCCTCATTCTCACCTTCAGGGGCACCATCCCAGGGGCATCTAGCATGGATATATATGAAATATCATGTGGACTACTGAGGAAGACCTATCCTGTACACTGCATGACATGGCTGGTCCTCATCCATTTCTGCCACAGTGAAACGCAAGCTCAGGCTCAAAGCAAGAGGAGCTGTCTCTTGCACAAGAACAGCTCTGTTCTGTTCACAGCTTTCAACTGAATTTGGAGCTGAAGGAACCCATTTTATCCTTCTTCTCCTCCTCCGTGCCATGCATCTTTTGTCCTCGCTGTTTTCCAGTGGCTAGCGCTGCTCTGTCCCCCCCTGAAATGCCACTGGTACTTTTTCCTAATTCTGCTTGTGGGAAGCTGAAAGGGTACATCAGGGCTCCTCTGTGCACACCCTGAGCATCCACTGCTGAACACGCTGGGGATTCAAGAAGCTGGTTTTGTCCTATTCACCAGGAGATGCTTATCTCAGCTCTTCACATCCGTCTCCGAGAGGAATTCATCCCGGTGACAAAATGAAGGGCCAAACCTCTCAGTTCAGGAATTAGCCCTGGAAAAATCAGGTTCATGACAGGTGCTAATTTTCCATTATTAATATAGACAGTAAATTTATCATAACTATGGCTCTAGTGTTATTACGGCTATAATCCTACTAACAAGATGAGCTGCCCAGCTGGTACTTAATGTGTCTGAAACTGTGAATTATACTGCTGGAAAAACAAGCCATGTGGAACAGGAGCGGGGGCTGGCAAGCAAAGTTCAAATCTCATGCACAGATCTCTGAGGAGAAACTGGGGCGCTGCTGGACCAGCGGAGGGAGGGGAACCCCTTAGGTTCAAGGGCTCATATGTGTCTAAGTGTAATGAAGGGAAGGGTTTTTTCCATGATGTAAAGACGAGAGGGATTTTAAAGCTACCTAACTTCTTCCAGATTAACAGGGAGAAAAAAGTCTGTAAGAAACACTCAGAGGGAAGCTCAAGCCTGGAAAGGTCACCATATAAAATCAGCAAGAGCATCACCCTTCCTCTGTTATGTTTTCTTGGTCTACCAACATATGTTTGGTTACAGGACCATCTCCAGGTATTGCGTGTCCTTGCATGTTCCCTGCACAGGACTAACCCACTTTTTTGTTCTTTAAGATGGTCAAGTGAAGCTCCCTCCTGAGTCCTCTGTTCTCTTTTGGGAGACTTCCTGACCACAGATCTCCTTTTCTTGCTTTAGCAAATTTCTTAGTCTGAGGTCTGAGCCCAAACTCACATTCAGGTCACACACAGTGGCACAGCCCCAGAATTAATTTTCCCAGAACCAGTGGGAAGTTCAGAGCATCTCCTTACTTCCTCTCTCCTTGTCCCATGCTGCACATGATCATTATTATTCCAACCAAAAAACCAAAGACCAAAAAAAGTAGATGATTTCTCCAAGGTGAAAGGGCAGAACACCGCCAGGGTGAAGGGGAAGAAGTCATGGCTCTGACCTCCTCAAAAACCACAGCAGCATGTAATTTTTTCCCACAACATGTCCCCACCTTCGGGGACTGTTCAGGGAACCCTGCTGTTTCTTACAGCACTGGTGCCGGTCACTGGCTGGCTGAGACCTTGCATTTGCCAAGACAATACAGACCCATGCAGCAGGATGGCTGAGTTCTGCACAATGACACCATTTGCAGATGACACCAAACTGGGTGGGAGTGTGGATCTGCTCGAGGGGAGGAGAGCTCTGCAGAGAGACCTGGACAGGCTGGATTGATGGGCCGAGGCCAACTGTATGAGGTTCAACAAGGCAGAGGGCTGGGTCCTGCACTGTGGTCACAACAACCCCATGCAGTGCTACAGGCTCGGAGAAGAGTGGCTGGAAAGCTGTCTGATGGAAAAAGACCTGGGGGTGTTGGTTGACACATGGCTGAATATGAGCCAGCAGTGTGCCCAAGTGGCCAAGAAGGCCAATGGCATCCTGGCTTGTATCAGGAATAGTGTGGCCAGCAGGAGTAGGGAATTGATCATGCCCCTGTACTCGGTGCTGGTGAGGCCGCACCTTGAATACTGTGTTCAGTTTTGGGCCCTTCACTACAAGAAAGATGTGTTGCTGGAACATGTCCAGAGGAGAGC